>OX451218.1:57134608-57217217 GCA_949628195.1 Phasia obesa | reverse complement strand
GAAAATATGAACAACAACTTGAACAACATTTGTTTATTTAATTAAGTCGTTTACAGATTTCTAAACAATTTGTTCCGTTAAGGGTTTTATATTTTTTTCATTACCACCACCTATGAATTTTGTTCAGTGGGGAGCGATATAAATAACAACTTACGGCTCAGAGAACTGCAAAACTTCATTTTAAAATTAGATTAGTTTATTGGGTGTCTTACTTACAAACTATATCAGGATAAAACTTTTCCATTTAATGGAATTCCATTGCATTTAGAATGAATTTTGATTTTATTTACCTCTAAACTTATAAATAACCCCACTGATGAATAAAGGGCTTAATTAGCAAATGTGTCACAAAGTTGCATCTGGTCTACTGGTCTACCATCGAAATTCAAACAAAGAACTAAAATCAGTTTACCTCAACAGTTTCCATTTTGGTTGGTTGAAATAAAAATGTGAAAAACTCCTTCTATATAGTATTCGATAAAAAGTATTGAATGTAAAATATAGAAATTTAAGCTAAAAGCATGTTTGTGTTTAGATTTATAAAAGACCTTGTAATCAGCTTTTGCAGTTGCAAAAGGTAAACTTTTAAAAATGGTGATACAATAAGTTAAACTAATGACACATCAAATACACTTAATCGCAAAACTCTACATACGATTGAATTTTTTGGAAAGATTTTGACTTTGGATAGGAAGACGCAAGCATTAAAATTGTTTTTAAGTGAAAACTTCTTTAGACACGTATAGCACTTTTTGGTTGAAGATAAACCATTGAAAAATCGTCACCTAACACTGGTTTCTATATATAGGTGTATTATTGATATGATCACATGATGGGCATACATATGCAGTATAGAAACACATTAATTCATCACACACCCACTTTAAAAAAATATACATATGTATATCAGAGGGAATAGTGTGGTGATATCAGTACATAGCCTATTTTACAGAGACTCAAAACATTTTTCGTTTTCCTTTTAGTTTTTTTTTTACCCCAAACAGTGCAATGTTACTTACGGGTCCTTAGAAGGATTATTTGGACTATTTAAAATAAAGCAACATACTTGTACATACATAGGTACATACAGTATTTTAAATAACTAAATGCTTTTTCTTTAATAGAAAGTTAATCCTTACAGATTGGTCCCATTAAAAAAGTACATCATTTTAAAAATTAAAGGGTGTCCCATACAATAAACATATTTTTTTCGTGTATTATGAACCGTAAAGGGCACCAAATAAAATTTTAAAAGTGAGTATCACTATAGCTCTCTCCGTGTGGAGTTGTCGATCTCCCATCGGATGCGTCCCCAGGTGGCGGATAGGGGGGCGAGTTGTGTTATATCTCCTGCGATACACCACCATAATGGTCGCATGATGTATGACGGGGCTCGGGTAGAGCCTGGGCTCTGTGGATTCTGCTCTACAGTTGCACAGGGTCTGGGCACTACAAGGTTGGGCTAATCAGCCCGTTTTTTCTGGGATCTCTTGGGCATGGAAATCATCCACCCATAATGGTGCCATGTGTGGGAGATCTCAGAATGCCAGTCATCCCCCTGGATACATTGAACAAATGGTTTAGGGGAGTGACTTGCATCTTTAAACGGTCAGCTGATTAGTTCAACCCGCGGACCAAAATTGACCCACTTGTAAGATTAAGGTGAAGGTAGCAGTGCCGAGAATCTGAGTGGCTAGTTAGTGGTAAAAGAGGACTAGTCTTTAACAGCTCCCCTCGACGCCAAGGCACGGGTCGGGTGTAAAAAATTAGTTGCCTAGTCCATGTACGCCGTCCCTGCATGGATTGTCTAACCCCTTACGCGCTTACTCGTGGGAACAAAAATGAAAAACTTAAATAAAAACAAAAAGAACAATACAGAAAACGAAAAGAACAATAATAATAACAAAAACAAACAAGAACAAAAAATCGCTGAAGGTGGGCATGGGAAACCCTTGCCTGCTGAATGCAGTGGGGTCCCAACAGACCAACATAAACCGGCTGTTGCGGACAACTCAAATGCAGGAGACCAGCAGGGGAAACCTGAGCTGGCCAAATGCAATGAACACCCAGCTACAACTTCAGCTGTGGTTAACTCTAACGAGGTACCTCTCGACTTTTCAGTCGGTACCTCGAAGGCCTATGCTGGTAATAAACCAGCAGTAATCCCTACTTCGGGTGCCACGGTTAAACCCGTGTGCAACCCTGCGGTAACTCTGCCAGCTGAACCTTCTGTCCAGGCAGCAAGTTCAGCCCAGGCACTCACTTGCGCCCAAACGGCAGTCGATGCAGCCCCCAAAGACCGCAAAAATCTGTCCAGAAAGGCCTTCATTGAAGGGCGTGCCGCCCAAAGATTGGTAAACAAACTCGGAAGTTTGCCCTCCGAAAAACTTTCAAAGGAAGAAAAATCTTCCCTTGCCTGGGCAAAAGCTCATTTAGCTGCTGCGGACAACCCCAATCTCGATGTCGATGTAGAAAGACCATCTACATCGACAGCGCCGAAGAGGCAACGGTCGAGAGAGGAGAAATCCCAGCAGCAAAATATCCAACCGGACACCAAACGTCCAAAAACTTCAGGCAGTAGCACTCAATCCAGAGTCGTCAATAGGCCTTACAGTGAGGTTGCTAAAGACCCACTGATAAGGGCTATTATCGACAAAAGCGTTTGTGACGGTGCTATCTCTCGCGAAAAGTGGGAGATGATCCGGGTCAAGTTGCTGGAACAATATGCCAAATTTCTTGCCGACGAATCAAGTCAGGTACCCCAAAATGTGGATGCTGGCTGGTTCCAAGGCCATATCAAGCTGCTCTCATGCTCAAGTGAGGGTTCAGCTGTTCAACTTAAGCAGGATGTTACGTCCCTAGGGGAAGTGTGGCCAGGTGCGAGATTGGACGTGGTTCCGGTAGGTGAAATCCCTCGCAGACCGAGATCCGTCGCAATCATACCTAGGGAACCTCACGACCCAGCGACGATTCTGGCGATCATCCGGAGAGGAAATCGTGACCTACCGACCAGCGACTGGAAAGTGGTGAAAGTTTCCGAACCGGTGGGTCTGACCAGAAAGGCGGTTGTCGTCCTTAATAAGGACTCTTTGTCACCACTTCGAAAGAAGCAAGGCAAAATATTTTATGGATACGACAGTATCAAGCTGAGCATATATCGAGGTGATGACAAAACCAACCCCGAAACCTCCAGCGACAAACTGGTGGGGTCGCAAGGTAAAGGCGTGACTGAATGTATCAGCCGACAAACTATGGCCATAAACGAGGAGGTGAATGACCCCGCGAACTCAGAGACTGCAGAGAGTTCTCAATCAGAATCGTGTCTGGTTGGGGAGCTCTTTGAGCGTCTGGGTGTTGCGGAGGACGAAGATGCGCTTCTGGAATCAGATCCAGAAGACATAGACGTCACTGTCATTTACGATCCCGACAACGATGGCGAAGGCGATTCAAGTTAACCTTCACCATTCCAAGGCAGCTTCTGCTGCATTAATTCTTCGCCTTACGGAACGAGGTGAAGATATAGCGTTAATCCAAGAGCCGTGGATCAATAGCGGCAAAATATGTGGACTTAACGCACGAGGCTACAAATTGATGTATGCAACAACAGCAGGTAACAATAACAAAAATATTAGAGCCTGTATTTTAGCAAAAGAACACCTCAATATCTTCATTTTATCTGATTACAGTGATGAAGATACGGTGACTGCAGTATGGGAGGATGCAAAATCAGCAGTGTGGATATCATCCACGTATATGCCACACGACCAAGCAGAATCCCCACCCAGCAGCCTGGTTAACAAAATGGCCAGAGCAGCAAAGGCGAAAGGCGTTCCTTTAATAATGGGCGCTGACGCAAATGCGCATCACCAAATCTGGGGTAGCTCCGACACAAACTACAGAGGTGAGTGTATCTTTGATTTTATACTTAAAAACAATCTAGAAATTGCGAATAGGGGGTCCGAACCTACCTTTGTTGTATCAAACAGACAGGAGGTTTTGGACATCACGCTAGTTAGCACACATCATGCACTTTTAATCGAGAATTGGAAAGTCTCAGATGACTGCTCCTTCTCCGACCACCGTTACCTGGTCTTCACTATTAGTAGGAAGAAGGTTTCGACCACAGTCTATAAAAATAGACGCAGAACGAATTGGGAGGAACAAAGCGTGTTTCTCACGAACGTAATTACGCATCCCTACGAAATTAGGGACACTAAGCACATTGAAAATGCTGTGAGAATAATCACAGATGCCTTTAAAGACGCAACTGATAGGTCATGTAAACCATCGGTCCAGCGCGTTAATCGAAAACCACGATGGTGGTCTAAAGAAATAGCCGAATCCCGCAAGATTTGTCGCAGGCTATTCAACGAAGCAAAGAGGACAGGAAACTGGTCACTCTACAAATCTTCGATGAATAAGTTCAAAAATCAGGTCAGAAACGCTAAACGTAAGTCATGGAAAGATTTTTGCAGTGGCATTGAAAATTTTTCTGAGAATAACAGACTGCGTAAAATACTGGCCAAACAAGCGCCTATTCCTGGATATATCCAAAAAACAGACGGCACATGGGCAACCAGTGCACAGGAATCACTGGAAGTCCTTATGGAAACCCACTTTCCAGGATGTCAATCCATTACGGAACGGCAACACAATTCCGTCCAATCTAGCCTTGTACCTCATACCGTAATCATTGATGCGGATAGGTTGCAATGGGCTATTAAAAGTTTCCATCCCTATAAGGCTCCAGGGCCGGATGGCATAATTCCCGCTGATCTTCAGAATAATCTGGATCTGGTAACACCATGGCTTTTAGCTATATATAAAGCCTGTCTATCCTGGTCTTACATTCCAGACCAATGGACAAAGTGTAATGTGATATTTATTCCCAAGGGAGGAAAAGTGTCACATGCGAGAGCAAAGGATTTCAGACCAATAAGTCTAACATCCTTTCATCTCAAAACACTAGAAAGACTTATCGAAATCC
Source organism: Phasia obesa (assembly GCA_949628195.1). Taxonomy (NCBI): domain Eukaryota; kingdom Metazoa; phylum Arthropoda; class Insecta; order Diptera; family Tachinidae; genus Phasia; species Phasia obesa. The sequence goes on along the minus strand of OX451218.1, from coordinate 57,212,230 downwards.
ACATAAGAATGACAATCGATAAGAATCTCCTTTCCCCGTCCCAACATGCTTACACAAAGGGCAAATCTGTTGAGACGGCGCTGCACTCGCTCGTGGGCTACATAGAGAAGTCCTTGGAGCATAAAAAATACACTATGGTGGCCTTCATGGATATTGAAGGAGCATTTAATAACATTAATCCGCTGGCAATAACTCAATCTCTCATGGAGGTTGGGGTTGACCATTCAATCATCAGGTTTATAACAAATCTGTTAGGTTATAGGGAAATATCATCCTCATTTGGTTTAGCTAAAATTACCAAGATAGCAATAAGAGGCACCCCTCAAGGAGGGGTACTGTCTCCGTTGCTTTGGAATATAGCAATTAATAAGCTATTAATAAAATTGGATTCCATGTACTTCAAGACAATTGCATACGCAGATGATGTGGCGGTTGCAATTGCTGGAGCTCATGTTGATACAATGACACAAAGATTGGAAAAAGCATTCAAAGCAATCTGTTCCTGGGGGGATCAGAACGGGCTGGGTGTGAATCCATCTAAAACGGAGCTTGTATTATTCTCAAGGAAATACAAGGTTCCAACCTTCAGACTACCTATACTAAATGGGGTAACATTAAATCTATCTGATAGCGCGAAATATCTAGGCATAATATTAGATAGTAAACTTTCCTAGAAAATGAATGTTCAGGCTAGAGCGTCCAAAGCTATGACGGCAATATATGTATGTAAGAAAGCCATTGGCACGACCTGGGGAATGAACCCAAGGAATGTAAATTGGCTGCTTGAAGCAGTAATCAAGCCAATATTATTTTATGGTGCAACTGTCTGGTGGAGAGCACTAGATTTTAGGACAAACGTATCTATTATAGAAAGGGTGTTGCGCACTATGGCGATCCTTATAACTGGAGCCATCAAGTCAACACCAACGAAGGCACTTTTTGCAATACTTAACTGGTTACCGGTAGATCTACTAGCCAGGTATGTGGCATTAAGGACAGCTGTTAGACTAAATGTTGTAGGTGCATGGAACCATAGATCATGGGGACATGCCAATCTTCTAGGAACAACGAATGTTATTCCTGAGCTCTTAGACTACTGCACCCCGTCACCCTTCTTCACACGAAGATTCCACTTTGATTTGACGGAGGGTTACTCTCTAACTCCCCGAACTTTACTGGTTTACACAGACGGTTCCAAAAAGGGAACGAGAGTGGGAGGTGGAGTCTATATAGAGGAGTTTGAAATTAGGATATGTTTCAGACTTCCGAATGACTGCAATGTCATACAAGCAGAAATATCTGCTATTAAAAAGGCGGCTAACTGGCTAAAGTACCACAGGATATCAGACAGAGATATCTGGATTTGTACTGATAGTAAAGCCGCTATCATGTCCCTTATAGGTGTGTATAGCAGATCAAATCTTGTCCTTGAATGCCGGACATCCTTAAATGAGATGGCGGATAATTCGACAGTCACCCTTAAATGGGTGAGGGGACATGGGACTAATCAAGGCAACTGTGCTGCCGATGAACTAGCCAAGAAGGGAACACTATTGCACGATGATGCCATAGACATCTATTGTGGCATTCCCCTCTCAGCCTGTTTACACCGCATCAACTTTGCCCTTCACAACACAGCTCAGGCCAGATGGTCCAATGAGTCGACTTGCTCGATCGCAAGGACAATCTGGCCCTCGATGGACCAAAAGAAAACGGTCTCGCTATTTCGGCTGCAGAAAACGCAGATACGCGACTTAATAGCAATAATCACTGGGCATTGCTTATTTGGAGCCCATGCAAGCAGGATGGGTATCCCTTATAATGACTTCTGTAGAAGTTGCCAGGATGAAGAAGAGGAGGAAACGGTTGAACACCTTCTCTGTCATTGCCCTGCATTAGAACTCTGTCGCCTACAATACCTGGGACGACGATGTTTTGAAAGCCTCTCATGTATTTCATCTCTGGAAGCAATCAGATTTAACTCCTTTTTAAGGAACTGTGGATGGTTTTCCAACCCTCTCCAAAACTGAAGTGACATAGTTGCTCATCGACATATGTCACGGCCAATAGTGCCTTCACGGCTAGCACCTTCCCACTTTCTACCCACTTCTTTCTCTAACTTCTCACTTCTTTTACTTCTTTCTCTAATTTCTCAGTCTAATTTTGTTTTCTATTTTCTCTGTCTATCCCTCCTCTTATCTGCAGGTATCACAAAGGGACCAACTTAATGGACCCAAGTGAGCTATCTTATTCTTTTTCTTCCCTCTATACAAGCTGCCTGCTTAACCTAACCTAACCTATCACTATAGCTCCTAATAACAAAAATGAATACAAAACTAAACTTAACAATTAAAGGGTGGCCCCATAGATTAAGTTATTTGACTTATATAACCCTATCTTTTGAACCGTTATAGCCAAACACTTATAAGTAGGACAGAATGACCATTACTCTATCTGTTATAATAACAAGTAAAATACTAAAATTAGAAATTAAAAGGTGTCCCAATAATTGATGTGTATGGCCAAATTTTTTAACCGTTATAGACAGACGGTTGAAATTTTAAATGAACATGAATTGGTTAGTATAACAAATATTTTGGAAAATAGAAATAAAATCATAATTTGGAAAATAAATGGTGTCCCAACAGTTGATGTATATGGACAGACTTTTGATCAATAGACTAAAATATAAAATTTTTATTTTTTTTTATAATTTTTAATTCAATTATAAATTTGTACATGGAAATTAAAGGATGTCCACATAAATTATGTTATTTGACCTATATGGCAATATCCTTTGAACCGTTATAGACAATCACTTTTAAGTCTCCTTCTATGTCTACTACTATGTTCAGTATATTAACAAGTATATATATTTAAAACAGTAATTAAAGGATGTCCCAGTAGTTGATGTAATTTGACCAATAATTTGGAAACATTATAGACAGATGCTTGAAATTTACACAGAACATATATTATTATGTCCGCTATAGCAATAAGTATAAAATTTGAAACTAAAGGGTTTCCCTATAGTTAATGATATTTAATCTATATAACCTTAATAAAAATAATATACTAATACGAGTAGTATACTGGCTACTGGCATCTGTTTTTACACAGTCAATACATATGTACGTAGTTTAGAAAGTACAAGCACATGTTTTTATAGAGACTGTTTTTTTTTTTTGCTTACAATATACATTTTAGCCATATTACAATATTTTTACCTGCTACAAGGCTTAGTTCGTTTAATTTGGGTAGCTACAAATATTGTGCCGGTCATATAATTCTCCAGGAGAGTGTACACGCCACGCAAGTTCTTTTGATACTTTTATTAGCTGCAAATGCTGTGCCATAAAAATAACTTATAAATGTGAAGTGTCAACTGTTAAATTGTAGATTATTTACATTATAAGTGTTATCAGTTTTCACTTCTATCGGCAGTGAAATAATGATAACGATAATGAAAAAAATAAAAAAATTCGCCATCAGCACTTCCATCAATCATTACCATGATTTACAGTATTGCATACATATTTTTTTTTTTTTTTTTTTTGAAGGAACTCCGCCTTCTTCAAACTCTTTTTTTTTATAAAAAGAGAAGTAACACTCAGGCAATTAATGCATTAACTGTGTTACTTCCTTTGGAAAGGGGTAGTAGTAGATAAGACAGATGGTTAGTGTGTAAGTAAACCTTCACGTATGACAATACTGAAATTGCACGTTATGATTATTTTTAGAACAGTAATGCAGCGCCTCTGGTGTTATATAGGCGAATTAGTTTGAAGCCAGCATAACCAATTCATAATTATTTTACTTCGCCGGCGAGGGCCCTGTGATATGCATTATTATAAAGAAAAATTAATACATATCTGAAAAATTGATGTTGCCACGGCTGAGTATTGAACTCGTGACCATTGCTTAGTAGTCAACGTGCTAACCACTTAAGCTACATCACCCTCATCCTTCGTTAACAAACAGGTAACAGTTTTTTTTTTTTTAATGGAAGTCTTTATAAATTTCTGATTTCTTTCTGGCAAAGCAAACTGAAATCCAATTTTTTCAAACAGCGACGCATGGACATTAAACTCATAATCTTTTTATGTAGTTTTTCAAGTTCGAGCTGCATTTTTTATTGAGTTGTATATTAACAATATAACAATTTTACCTGGTAAAGTTTTATCGAACGCTGTTATATATATTCATAAATCAACGTTTTTAAGCAGATAACATTTGAAGTAAAATAAAATGTCGATATCGTAAATTAAATTCAGGGCAATATGACATGAAATATATCTATTAGGTTCGTGAATTGTAATTCTTAAGAAAACCTCCACATATATTACGGAGAACACTATACCATGTTACTAAAAAATTCAGAATTAATTTAGTTTATTGATAATTCAGAAAAGCAAATGTTAAATTATTTTTATCAGTAAACTATTATTCACTTTATCTTTTTGCTTTAGCTTTTAAGATTTACGAACTTATTGTTAGTTCATACAATTTGAAGATACAATAAATAAATAATATGAAAACAAAAAAAAAACAATATTATTTGTTGGATTAAAGCTACTTTAACTATCTGTGACAAGGTGAGGTTTTTTATCCCAGATTTGAAAACTCTTGCTTTGCACAGTTATTTTTATGATATCGTAGTTTTTAACAGGTGAAGTTAAAGAGCTATCGCATCGTACAAATACGACAAAATTCCAAGTGCAAAGAAGCCACTGGATGCTAAAATACAAACGTATTTTATTTATTGAAACAGAGATATGGCCAAATAGATATTTATTAAAGTAAAATGCTTTTGTGATTGTAAGAAACCAGACTCGATAAGAAGTATTACGATTATTATGTTTGGTTACCTACAAATTTCGGAACGGTTTATTCAAGACTTTTGTTATATTTCGGAACAGAGTTCTTATAGTTAAGGCAGTTTTCATGTTTTATTATGTAATATACTAATTAGATTATCAAAAAAAAAAAAATACACAGAATATAAATTTAGTCTGAGAAATGATCAAAAACTGCCAAATGTAAGTGAGTCTTTATTTACTTTTTATTATAAATTTTATATATTTTTTTTCCTTTGTACAAAAAAGGTTAAATTAAAGTAAATACACAATATAAATTATAAATTACTAATCCACCGTATGTTGAATATATTTGTTCAGTTCACAAGCTCTTATTTTATCGATAGTCAGTATGTATGGAAAAACGTCAAACCGTAAGTTAATTTTATACGAAAATAAAGTAACGATGAACCGCAATACTATTTATATTTACAATTTTTGTATTTCTTTGTCGAATTCGGCTGGATAAAAAGATGACTTTTTTATAGTGAAAATGCAATAAGTTGTTTCAAATTTTGCTTTAAAATTTACCACTTATGTATGTTATTTGGAAGAAAATATTCCTCCAACACTAGTGAGTAGCTAGAGGTGATAAACGGACTTAATAATTCATTTGTGTGTTAATAAATAGTTCGGCTTATAAATTTAATGCAATTATTAATAATTTCCATAAATAAAATAAAAATCCAGACAAAAAAGAATTAAGTTCTAAATTTTTTGCTTCATTTAGTCTTTGCACACTAGCATTGAAAATTGTTACATAAATATTTTCTTTTGTCCAAAAATTGCCATTCTGCTGCATGCAAAATGGCCCTATGAAAAATCGCCCAAAAGCATAAATGAAGAAAACTTCATACAAAATTGGGTAATATATTATGTGAAAAGTAACCCAACAATTTTGGGTGTATTTTCGTCGTTTTTAAAAATAAATAATTTTTATATTTTTGGGCGATTTTTCATAATTGAAAATCTTTTAATGAAAGATCACCCATTTTTTAACAATTTTATATGAGAGTGTAAAAGTAATGGTTTGTCTTAAAAACGATATATTTTTCATAAAAAATTATCACTAATAATAATAAGTAGTTATAAAGTTTACCTTAAACAGCAGAAGTGTTAACATCAAAAATTTATCACGATATAAATTGGAAAAATAGTCAATTTAGTTTCTGTCTTTGCTATTTCAAAAAAATGCTGAATTTACAGAAAATATATTAACATCACATTTAAAGTTGTTGATTATTTACGTAAATTGTTTTGGCGAAAAAGTAGATTCTGTTTTGTTTCTTTTATACTAGTAAATATTTCTAGTTATAATGTTATAAATAAGTTACTAATGGGTAATTCCATGTGAAACCAACAAAAAAAAATTGTGTTCAAATTTACCACTTCCGATTTTATTGAAACTTTTGTTGTTTATATTCTTTGCCTTTCTGAAGCCAAATATAATATTAAAAAAATTCTATCTCTTATGGTTTTTTATCTATACAGTTATCAGAATAGGAAAATATCGCTTTTTTGCATATGAGCTCGAGGATTAAATACATTCTTATTCCAGTTCTATAAGCCCTAGGAAGTTGAGTAATAGCTCATTTTAAAGGGGATTTCATACGCTTTAATTTGCTATCAATCATGAAAAAAACTAATTTACATATGTTTTTAAATGTGGCATGATGAGTACACCATAAAAATTTCATAGTGGGACCATGGTTGGATCAAAAGTTATATTTAAAAAACTTCATTTTGACTCATTATAAACTGAAAAAATATAAATTTTTTAAAAAACTACGTAAGAAATATTCCTTAAAACTGAAAAATATTTAGTTTTTTAACATAACTTCTGATCCCACCACGGTCCCACTCTGAAATTATAGTATACTCATCATGCTACATTTAAAAACATATGTAAATTTAAAAAAAAATTAAAAGACACTATCTCAAAGCTTTTTATAAAACTTTTTTTAAATATAAGCAAAAATTTTTTTTAAAAAATCCTCGAGCGCATATGCAAAAAAGCGATATTTATAGCTGTATAGCTAAAAAAACTATAACAGATTTATTTTTTTTAAACTATATTTGGATTCAGAGAGTCAAGGAATATAAATAACAAAAGTTTCAATAAAATCTGAAGTAGCCAGCAAAAAAAGATAAAAAAAATCGCGCAATTTTTTATATTTCATAAAAATTTGTTGCCTGTTTTTATATTTACTTTAATGCACGCATACAATAATTTATTTGCGTACATTGGCAACAATATAGCAAAAGCTCCTAACAGACTGCCATCACAGATTAAATACAACTTCTTTTCAAAGCTTTCTCGATGAATCGCCGTATCAATTAATTGAAAGCAGCGATTTAATTTAGCAACGGTTGTAGTGTATCATCATTTAGCATCACCACCACGAGCAGCAGGTGTCACTGCTTTCTTGGATTTTGATCAAAGATTACACACAGAATTTTTATATAAAAACAATTTTGGACGATAATTCATTTATATTTAGGTAGTACTTTTTTCACAATTTTTGGGTCAAATTTCCATTATACTTTTTTTGGGCAATTTTTCATTTTTTAGGGTTACCATTTTTGTTTTTAAGCGATTTTCTCATAGGGTAATTTTTCATGCAGCACGAAGTCTAATAATTAATTAATTACTAAGAATAAAATAATTAATATCAAATAAATTTTAAGAAAGTTTTTACAAATGTTTTATTCTAAACAGACGACAGTTATGAATCATTGCGGATAAAGTCGAATTCTAATGCCGACGACTACAAGTTAAAAAACCTTCCGGTGAACATATGATATAAGAGCATACAATTATATAAAATTTTTAATTGCAAACTACCAACAACAAGAGGGTGAAAATTCCGCTATTTTAGGTTTTATAACAAAATGTTTTTCAAATAAGAAAAAAAAAATTAAAAACTAAAATTGTGGTGCACGCAAAGAAAAAGATGGTTGAGATAAAAATAATCTAAGAGCAATATATTATGATTTAATTATATGGTTGTAGTCATCCGTATTATTAACAAAATAATATTATTGTTACGATTGCTATTGTCTTACTTAAAAATAACATTATAAAATATAATTTGACATATTATAATGAAATTTAAGTTTATTACGAAATAAATTAAATAAATATAGTGAAACATGTATGTACATGTTTATAAAAGCATACCTTATTTTTTCATACAAACAAGCACAATTACTTAATAGTTTGTTTGTTATAATTATTCGATGCAAATAATAACTCAATTCGTAAATTATTATTTTTTGAAATAAAAAGGTGTAACGTGACAGACGACAGAGTTAATGTGCATTAACACCCTTAATTAAAATTAACTTGTGAATATAATATTCAGTATATTATACTGAATTTAGCTATTTCAATATGGCAACACAGTCAACAATCAAGCAGATAATGACAAATTATTTAAAAAATTTAATTTTGGAGCAGTTTCAGAAAAAGTAATTTCAGCTTTCTTTGAAATAATTGCTGATTTTTCAGCAACAGCATAGCTGCCAATCGCAATTTCTGCCTTATATCCATTTAACCAAAATAATGTCAATGATAAATTAATTTACTTGACAAATAATGCTAAATGCTCGTAATTGTCGACTGTCAGGCTAAAATTTTACTTCACATTAGTGAGCTTTTAATGCACATGAACTGTGTCGTCTGTCTACGCTATAAGATTCTAATAATTTAAAAAAAACTGAACACAAAGCTTAAAAAAATAAACATTTGCTGTTTGTTTTTAGTCACACTGTGGATACATACGAGCAAACTTATCAGACTTTGTTTATTACCAATATATTATGGATATTAATACAAAATTAACTTGAAATACTAATACAATTATGGTTATGATTTTAAAATTATATAGCACTAGCCTATCTCTCTCGAGATGCGGGTTCGGATGCCGTCAAAGACAAAGCAAAAAGCTTCGCAGAGGTAGTGTTGTCTTCGCAACCATATATTTCCACAGAGAGCATAAAATCGTTCTTGTGACCATTCCATAACTGTGTTTTTCTCTGCTTTGAAAAAGTTTGGCCTGTATTTTAACTCACTGAACATATATAAATTATTACGCCTATCTTTCAAGAAAACTGCAATTAATAAACACCAAAAAATGCTGAAAAAATGATTAAAATTTAAGTTTTTCATGAAATATATATTTCTTAAATTTGCCCATTTAACCTTCGTTTTTACGTTATTCAACGTTGTTCGTTGTAGCCGCAAGTATAAACATCTATCACTTTAATTGTGACAACTTAATTACTTTCTCAAGTGTGCATCTAATAAAATGCGACGTGTTTTAATGGTTTGCGTTGGTGCTGCATATACCCGTACGTCAGCGAACACAACCAGCCGAAAGCAATAAGATAATGATGGAAACTTATACTTATAAATTTATATGTGAGCACTTTGTGTAATATATATTTATTTAAAAGGCTATGTTGAGTGACCTTGTAGAAAGTTTTAAATTTTAGCAACTATAACAAAATAGAAAACTTTAATAAATTATTTTTTTCAGAAAATGACACCAATGTGGGTTGGCCACAATTATCTCAAGTTTACTCTAAACTAAACTAAATAAAATAAAAATATGCAGTTAAAAACTTTTCTTAAAAAAATATACATATGCATGTAAATACTACTTAATATATATGTATGTACGTAGTACCACATACCCGTATGTGCAAAATATGTCTTTATATCTTTTAAGTGACCCACTGCAACATTTTTGTAGTAATTGTTGCATAATTTTAGGATATATGTATGTATGTGTCTATTAAAAAAATGCTGTTTGAACGTATACATATGTATGTAATTACTTGTTTTGTTGCTGCTGGTCTCTGGCCTTAGTTATCTATTGTGCACGTATGAAATATGTACCAGGAAGTTTGAAACTTCCATGCATCTCTTCCTCCCATTGCTTACTGCACTTAGTTAAGGGCGAATTTGTTTACATATGTGAATTCATATCCCCACAAAACAATTTTACGATTTAAAAATAATTTGTTTCTCAATTGTCACTATTTTTACAAATAAAAATGTTGTGCTTCTTTTTATTTTTGTAAATTTCGCATAAAAGTTTAAATAAATAATTCAGTCAAGTGCGAGCCAGACTCACAAAAGTACGTTGCGTACAATCTTTTACATTTATATAACTTTAAAAGTACAAGTTTAATATTTTTTCACGTCTTATAAGGCTCCCTTTAGTTTTTAATTATTTTTTATATTAGAGCATAGTACTAAATCTCCTGTGCAAATATGAAGTGTCTGCCTATAACACAGAAAAGAAGGCCAAATTCCTCAAATTTGCGAATTCCAGGGAACACCCCAACATTATTATAAATTTTATTTTTGTTCCTTGTTGTTACAGTAAATATTGTAAAATTTAAAAAATCTGTGTAACACCTTTCAAAACACCCCTTAATTTTTGCCTTTATTTGTTTACTTGCTGCAGGGGACTAATTTTTTCTTACTCTGTGTAGATTTAAAGTGTCTACCCATCCCAGTTCAAAAATAAAGTGGCGAATATAGGATTAGCAACAGTTTAAATAATAGTGTTTGAAATTTATATTACCCGTTTTTAAAAATAGCAGAAGATCTTTTAAGTAACCGACTGTTAATAATTGAATGAAATTTAGCATATTTGTTTTAAATTCTAGTTTATTAATATAATTTTGTGAAGGCGTATTGAATGTCGAATTGAAAATAAATTCTTAAAGCTGACATAAACATAATTTTATCGATATAGGAAAATCGACTTACCATTATGAAGTCTATTGTCTCTTGTGAAATGATCACTAGCATTATATATAAAAACTTAAACTCTTAAAGCAAAATTTGTTAAGTCCGGAAGCTGTTGATGACGATGAGCGTCCTATAGTTGCAACCACTCCAACAAGCGAAGAGAACACTGAAACAGTGAAAAAAAGTTGCAGACGATGTTGGCATATCAATCGGCTCATGCCATACAATTTTCTCAAATGTTTTGGGCATGAAATTTGTTGCAAAATTGAAAAATTTTGATCACTATTTTGCAGTGTGGAGCTGATTATAAAAACATTGATAATAAAATATAAAATATAACGTTAATAAAAAAATAATGAAACTATCAGCCATGTCACAGAGCTAAATTCCGTTCGGAAGTGGAATTGATTCCGTACTTTGCTTCTATAAAAAACGTAAAACGAAAAAAATTTTCCAAATGAAACCAATTGCAATTTGCTGTGTGGAATTAATATTTTTAGCATTTTTTAGCCGTTTAAAATATTCATCGTTTTATTAAAATTCTGCGACATATTTTATTAATTCTGAGGTTATTAAAGATATTTTGGGCAGTTTTGTTTATATTTTCTGCCAACACAATTTTTTTTTTTTTTGCCTTCCAAAAAATTAATTATTCAAGACATTTCGTTCGGAATTGAAATGATTTCATAGTTATGATTTCGATGGGAATGATTTTAGCTTCTATAGATTCCGTTCGATTTTAGTAAATCGAAAAAAACCAAACCACTTTTTATGTATTACATATTGAAACATAAGAACGACTGTGACAAAACAAAAATAGATGCTTTGAAAGATAATAAAAATTCAAGAAATAGATCTTCCACCAGTTTTTAGTCCGAACCCTCCCCTATACTCCTATACCTAATTATATATGCCCCGGATTGCGACCGTAGGCCTTAAAACAATTTTTCTGACCCAAGATCCGATATTTTCTGCTCAAATTAATGAATACACAAGTTTTACAAAACCAATTATTTTCTGCAAAGCTTTGCAACGTTGCTTTTTGAAGTATTACAAATCTAAAAAAAAATTTATCAAATCTTCTTCTTGGGTGATGGGTCACTAGTCATATTTATTACCCGGTATGCCCACAGAACTGTCTGGAAATTTTAACAAGATATAGAGAAAGTATATTTTGGACCATCCTGTTTACTATGATAATGTTGAATTAGACCAGTAATATTTTGGCTCCCGAGGTACAATGGTATTTACTTTATAGCGTTATATAACTTTGAAATCGGTAACCATAACCCCTTCTCAAAATATGTTTCACAGTGCGGGGGCAAAAGTTTGGCATTTTTTGACAAAATTCTCCATAACATTTTTATCGGTCGATTTATTAAAGTCTTATCTACAAAACAGGAAAAACCACGTATAAAAATTCGAATTCTATAAAAAGTTATGGTATGGTCCAGAATAATATCCATTACTAATAAAAAGATGTTCTGCACTACCAAAGACATTGGTAATATAATTGTATGTTTTTACAACAAATTTTATTTGTATATGAATCAATGTATTCCTAAAAGCTTCGAATTTAAACCTACCGGTCCGCCATGTAATACTAAGTATCTGATTAAAGCTAAAAATAATAAAAAAGTTATACAAAAAGTATAAGAAGTCTGGTTCGTCTTTTGACCATGCAAAATATTAAGTTAGTCGTGCTCAATAAGAAAGAGTTTAGCGACCCGTATATCACAAAACATCTTTACACTTCTCTTGTCAGACCTATTCTGGAATACGGCTCAATATTTTGGAATCCAATTTATAAAGTTCATAGTAATAGCATTGAATCGGTGCAAAATAGGTTCTTGTTATTTTGTCTTCGAGGCTTACAGTGGAATTCCTTAATTCTACCATCCTACACTAGAAGACTTGCTCTAATAAAGCTGCCAACTCTAAAAAGCCCAAGAATAATGGTAAATGCTACCTTTGTTTTAAATTTAATAAAAGGAAATGTCTATTCTGATTTTTTTATATGCAATATTGCTTTTAATGTTCCATGTGGTCCTACGCGCTATTTTTATCTATTGGCAATTAATGTCTTCAGAGCAAATTATGCTAACTATAAGAATTTGTACTGAATTTAATAAATTTTATAAGCTTGTTGATTTTTCTTTAAATGTTAATTTTATATTTAAATACCTAAATTTACAAATTATGTACTAATGGGTGATTTTTTTGAGGTTAGGATTTTCATGCATTAGTATTTGACAGATCACGTGAGATTTCAGACATGGTGCCAAAGAGAAAGATGCTCAGTATGCTTTGACATTTCATCATGAATAGACTTACTAACGAGCAACGCTTGCAAATCATTGAATTTTATTACCAAAATCAGTGTTCGGGTCGAAATGTTCAAATGTGACAAATTTTGTTCAGCGATGAGGCTCATTTCTGGTTGAATGGCTACGTAAATAAGCAAAATTGCCGCATTTGGAGTGAAGAGCAACCAGAAGCCGTTCAAGAACTGCCCATGCATCCCGAAAAATGCACTGTTTGGTGTGGTTTGTACGCTGATGGAATCATTGGACCGTATTTTTTCAAAGATGCTGTTGGACGCAACGTTACGGTGAATGGCGATCGCTATCGTTCGATGCTAACAAACTTTTTGTTGCCAAAAATGGAACAACTGAACTTGGTTGACATGTGGTTTCAACAAGATGGCGCTACATGCCACACAGCTCGCGATTCTATGGCCATTTTGAGGGAAAACTTCGGAGAACAATTCATCTCAAGAAATGGACCGGTAAGTTGGCCACCAAGATCATGCGATTAGACGCCTTTAGACTATTTTTTGTGGGGCTACGTCAAGTATAAAGTCTACAGAAATAAGCCAGCAACTATTCCAGCTTTGGAAGACAACATTTCCGAAGAAATTCGGGCTATTCCGGCCGAAATGCTCGAAAAAGTTGCCCAAAATTGGACTTTCCGAATGGACCACCTGAGACGCAGCCGCGGTCAACATTTAAATGAAATTATCTTCAAAAAGTAAATGTCATGGACCAATCTAACGTCTCAAATAAAGAACCGATGAGATTTTGCAAATTTTATGCGTTTTTTTTTTTTTTTAAAGTTCTCAAGCTCTTAAAAAATCACTCTTTAGTATTATTTACTGTTTAAATAAATAAAAAATAAATAAATACTTGTTGATTCAGAGTTAATGCAGTTATCAACCATAATCTGGCATCCCGTTAGGATATTAGGAAAGCCATTGGAATACATAGGAAATAATAGGAGGCCTGCGGAACTCCTCTCGTTACGGGAAATAATTTTGACTTTATCGTTTTAGTTTTAATATACTGGCATCTTTTCAGAGATACGTTGACAATAACTGAAGAACTTCCTTTCTTATTTCCTCAGAAACATCTGCAAGTGCTGTTATGCAACTTTCATATCTTTCTAAATCCAGAGTGTCTGCTGGAGAGCAGTTTATTATTGTCGAGAAAACGAATAATTTGGTTGTGCATAAATCTTTCAAATGCTTTAAATAAAAACGGTAGTATGGAAATAGGTCTGTAGTCGAGGCCTGTTTTCGGAATAGGTACAAGTTTTGCAGTTTTCATTTGAAAGGAAATTTAAATTTTCGAAGAAGCTATAATTTTTAATTCAAAATATACTTTTTTGAAATCACGTCTAAATAATAATTCTTGACAAAAATGTAAATTTATAGAAGAATCGAAGTGAATGTACATATTTGTTTACTTCCCTGTTACTACAAGGCCTTAAGTATGACGTATGAGTTACTTATTTCAACTAAATAATATTAATTATACGCGTGGAGAAACAAAGGGAGACCAATGAATACATTAAAACAATTATTTACGGAATTAGCTTATTAAGTTAAACCTAACCAAGTATGTGTTTTCATTATCATTTCGTCATTGTCTGTAGTTAATTAAAAAGTATAAAAGAAAAGTTTTTAATAAAAAATATACATATTTTTCCAACCACATACTCTACATCCAATAACTTTAAATTTGAGGATGTATTTAAATTTCTGAAAAGTACAACATAATCTACTCAATCAGGCTTACAATCTTCAGTAGGTACTTTTGAAAGTGCTTAAGCTTTTTCTGCTTTTGTTGCACGGTATAATTGATGTATAAGTGAATTTCGAAAATTTCACAGTGAAGGTTTCCTGGAATATGAAGACGTAAAAATTGTGTATAATTTAATACACAAGTAGGTCTCTGCAAGCCCACGAGGCTATAGATTCAGCATTTTGACTACAGCTAGAAAACTGAAATTTGGTACAGATGCAGGTATTGGTAAGTGAACAACCACAAAAATCTAAAACTGAAAAACTTTTATCTAGGGTAGCACCCAATATCCAAGATTTAACAGTGGTACTCTTAACGTTTACTTTCAATCGTGAAATAGTACTATGATCAAAATAAGAACCAAATTATTACTTGGCTGAATTTATATCAATATAATTGTTTTAATCCGAGCCAGAACTTGGTTCTCTTTCTTCTTCACATTGCCCTCGTTTTCACATTTATGTTTTTGTCTGGATTAAGTTTAAAAACTAAATGCAAATGTATTTTTACTACTGTAAGTGAGGTTTGTCTAATGTGTACAGTTCGTATCAGGTACAAAAAGCAAATGGTAATTTTAACACAGAAGATATAAAAAGTGCTATAAAATCTCTAAAAAATAAAACTATTTAAATCAAAACTATAATGATATGCACCATTCTTCGCAGCGCTATTCCGTATTTTCTTGGCAATAAGTTTTTAAGAAAAAAGAATTTAAAAAGATTATGAATCCGTATGTTATCATACAAATGAACGCCATTGATTTTTGGTTATTGATTATTTTAAAATGCATTTTAAAGTTTGCAAGGATTTTTAGTTAAAAAAACTTTACAGAAGGCGCAGCTTTGATTGTGCTTCGCGTCGAATCTGGTATTTATTCGACTAGATGCATTTCATATTAAACATATAAAACCATTGCCATCTCTGTATTTATCAACGTATTATTTTTTTGAATAATAACACGTTTATTGTCAGATTTTCTACAAAAATTAATTTTTACATATTATTAGATTCAACTTAGTGCGCAATTACATTATGCAACATTGTGTCGCTGCAATTTTTCTCTTTTCATCTTTAAAACTGCATTTGTGTTTATATCGTGAAATTTTTATTGCAACAATTTGTATTCATGTAAAACTTCGAATTTCAAGAGTACATATGTAAATATATGTACCCCTTTTAATTAATCTCTCACCTTTCGACTTCTAAGTAGGAATTACAACGACAAAAGTTGCATAATGTAAAAATTAAAACCTCATATTTAATTTTATATTAGGATTACCTTAAAAAATGTATACATTGGAACATGTCTGTTCAAACAGCAGGGCGAAGGGCTTAACTTAAAATAATGAAAAAACACCTATAATATTCTATACTAGAAAGATCCGGCAGCTTTATTTTTGTTCTTGTATTTATGAACATAAGTTGTGTGTATCCTTGCTGTCTTCTGTAGTTATGTATATACGTGTGTACATTTCTGCTGAAGAGAGCGCGTATTTATTTTATACTTATATTATGTGTGTATGTGCTACTCATTTCTAGAGAGATCGACAACAACAACTAATCCATGCTTAGTGATGTTCTTTGTTTATTTTCTTGTAAGAAAATAGAGCATTAATGTTATTGTTGTTACATACAAAATTATTGCGTAGTTCCTTTCAGAAATTATAAAGAATAAATTCTTCTTTCGTAACAATATTTATAAAAATATAGTTTTCTATGAGGTATGGTAATGTTGAGAGTAGGCTACTCTAGATTTTTTTTTTCATTTTCAAACCTATTGCGTAGCTAGAGAACTTTAACTTATGTGTATAAAGGGTACGTCCAATAAAAATGTTATGTTAAATTATCTGTAATAAGTTTTATATCAATTTATATTTTTTGGTATTAAAATTCTTTTAATTTTAATTTGATTCAATAGCATGCTATTCATACAAATGATAAATTTACTGAAATTGATTATTACGGGTAAAATAGATTCTATGCCCATTTCGCTGATTGCTAAAATTAGCTCATCAGGAAACCTTTACCAAAATTTAAGATAAGCTAAATATACCTTTGAGTAGAAAAATTTATTTGTTTAAATAAGAATTACCTCAAAGCAATTTAACTCAAACAAAAAATATTAACCAACATTAAATTTATATTTTCTTACTTTTTTCCAAGATTAGTTGTAGCTGTAGCTTTTATTCCAACATTAGTTGTAGCTGTAAGGAGTAAAATAAGTTTTGTTTACTTTTTGGTTTGTTAAAAAACATTAAAACTTTTTAAAATAATTTGTGGAAATCGAATGAAATATTAAGCAGTTACAGTTTTTATTCCACACGCACAAAAGGGATTGAAACCCAAACCAATATTATTCTTTCAATCAATTTAAACAAATGAAATCAATAATACAGAAACAGCAGCAAAGAAACTTTAAAATAAAATAAATAACTTCCAACCCAAATACTAATAATAATAAATAAGAAAGAAATTTCGTTGTGAAGCGCAATTTTCTCATAAAATTATTGAATTGATTGCAAAATCAATCCCACAAATTACTTACTCACTCACTAAAACCAAACTTCAAATTTACTGATGTTAAATTACATCCAAGGTTACACTGTAACACAACAATTTGAAGATGTAATATGTGTAATATCTACAATACGAGTATATACCAGAGTTATGTTGATAAGCACATACGATTATATTTATTTAAGGTCAATTCACTTTGATTTTATACATTTTGTTACGAGTATCATCGCACAATCGACAGCAATCCTTTGCTATGAGAAACCTTAAACTCTTCAGCAAACAATTGAAAGCAACGATACAAAATATCTTTGCTCACTGATATATGAAATCAATACTTGACATATACTTTAGTTAAGACTTGACCAAACTGTTTAGATTGTTTCGATGACAGAGTTAGTTTAATAAAAATAATTTTATTGTAAATTTTCGTAAACAACGTCAAAAATAACGACAGGATAAAATATTTGATTTTAGTTTAGTTTAAAGAGATTTTCTTAAGGTATTTAAATAGTTATCAACGTTACACCATGAATGGACTTCTTATGAACTCGCTTATTAATAAAGTTACATCCATAAATCCATTGGCTAACGGCTAAAGTTAGCTGCAAAATGCCTAACTATAAGACTATATACCATGATCATATTTTAAGTCTCAGTCAAATCTCATTGATAAGTTCCGCACATCCAGTTTGGGGCGGGATCGAACAAATTTAGTGCAGATGGCAAAGAATTCTGCGTTAACACTTCATTGAATCTGTTTAAACTGTACTAAAAACAAACAATCTTTCATGAAGCTAAAATCGATATCATAGCTGGCATTCTATTCTCGGTCTCAACAACGGGTATTGATGTTTCAGAGACGAGCTTAACTTATTACTTAACCATTGGGTCATGGTAAAAATAGGATATAACCAGTAGAAAGAAAAGCTGTAATGGTTATCTGGTAGACAAAACAAACCACCTTAACCACATCTGATCTTTTTTAGACAAGATACACTTTTGATTTATAGCAAATTGTTTTTCAAATATCCCATATTTCTAAATTGTTTTTAACAATACTTATACCCTGCTTTATAGAACTCAAAGGATCAACAATCTATCAATCTTGTCTGTCTCTGGTTTTATATATTTTTTCAATGTTTATCAATCAGCGTTTCAATCTTCCCTTTATTGAGTCCCTACTTGAGCTAACAGAATAAAATAGTTTGTTTGAGAGGAAGTTAATAACTAAGCTGAACCCTATTCTAAGCGACAAAGGATGTATTCCAAACCATCATGTCGACTTCAGGAAACAACGTAGTACGATCGAACAAACACACAGATTATTAAATGTAATTAAAAAGACCTTTAAAGAAAAAATACAGTTCTGCGCTTTTCATCGACATTTCTTAAGCATTCCATACAGTTTGGCACGAAGGTCTTATATACAAGTTAAAGCTGAACTTGCTCAAAAACTATTAAAATGAGATTTCTTAAGTTCGCCTTAGCTCATTAAAGCCGGTGTTCCACAAGGTAGCCAAACATCATAAGGATGTCTAGCACTGGCTGGCATAAAATAATAATTTTTTTTTTTAACTTAAGATATGATAATTACTTATTGTAAGTTCAAAAATATATTGAAGATACAATAAATACAATATGAAAAAAAATTCTTCATTCTTCGGAATTTATATTTATGTATTTTATGAAAATCGTCCGCAGATTTGACTAAAAAGTTTGTAAGCTGTATAATAACCTACCTACACCCCATTTTACAGTATTTAGTTGATTAATAAATACATAATTGAGAATTGAAACACGTCCACCGCAATGTTCTAAATCCATTACGTCCCCAACAATTAAACTGATTTTGCCTTCTTCCAGTTTAGTATTTTAATTTAACATATTTCAGTTTTAAACGCTACAACGATATCAGCATATATCTTTAAATATCTGTAATTAAACAACCCAGCAGTGTTCACATCTTAAATCATAAAAAATATACTTAATTAAGTTCAGCTTCATGCAAAAAAAAAACATGGTTATTGTATGGTCACGGCAACCACACTATGTTTTCTCTAACAATACATGTTTGCTGTGAACAAATTGTAGTTATTTTAAACAATACTTTGTTCACGATAAACAAGTTTTTGTTAACAGTAAATCATTCAATGGTTATACGCACTGAAAACGCAACATAGTTGATTTGAACCATATTAAAATTCAAACCACAACCAAATTTTGTTTAATATTTAAAAATAAAACTATATTTATAACCATAATATATTATTATTAAACATATTATGTAAACTACGGGGAATAACGAAGAAGACCACTACTAAATGAGTCCCTTTTCGAACCCCTTCCGTCCTCAATAACTATAGACAACCGACATAACTTTCGGCAATCTTACTATCATTGAGTCTCGTGCTACAATCAGCCTTTAATCTAGACTCTAGTGAATTCAGAGTGTCGAATGGGAATTATCGGCATTCTTTCTCATCACGGTCTTTAGTGATTGCTAGCATTTGTCTAAGGCTTAGTTCCCCCATCGCATCCACATTTAAAAAGCTTCTGCACGTGGTCTTAAGTCTTACGCTAGCCAGTGCTGGACATTCACTCACAATGTCCGCTACCGTCTCAGCGAAGTTTCCATGACCTGTCATTAACGCATTTATCCAGCTTAAGGTACTTCTATTGTATCTAAGAACCTTGCTGGCTCTCCTGCCAAGGGTCTCTTTGAGCACAATTCGAGCCTGCCTACATGTAGTAGCCTCCCTCCACCTTTTCAGGTTTAGTGAGTTCAGTCATTGTAGGACTTTTGCTCGTATTAGGCCATTACCCAGTGATACTCTGGGTTCTGGTCCACAGAAATTCTCAGCAGATCCCCTTTTTGCTTTTTTGATCTGCTGCTTCATTCCCAGCAGTGCCAATGTGACCTTTAACACATCCACATCAATGTTACCTCGTTAACCGAGGAACACCTGTTAAGCTTTAAAACACATTCCAGCACTAGTTTGGAGTACACGTCCACCTGCTTCATGCGTTTGATAACCGATTGGTTGTCAAGTGCAATAAGAACCTTTCTTCCCTGCACCCGACATTCCAGCAGGTGATCCAACGCATGTAGCAGCCCAAGCAATTCTTCCTGGTAAACGGAGACGTACTCCCCCAAACGGAGACTATAGGGCAAGTTTTGCTCAACTGAGTGTACACCTGCTCCTGCTCTACCGTCCATAAGAGAACCATCAGTGAAAATGCTGATGTCATCCTCCATACACTTATTGTGTCCGCAATTAGTGTCCGATGCAGTCTTTCGACTACCTTTCTTCTACTGATGCGTTTCATCGGCATTTGAGCTTCCCTAACCTCCTTACTAATAACGTCCAGAATTCTATTATGACCGATGTTCGTCCCAAAGCGATGCCAAATGTCATCACTCTTCATACACAAAGCAGACATCGCAGCCGTTGATCTAATAAATAAGTCCAGTGGCAGCAATCCCAGCATTGCCTCAATTGCCTGTGTTGGAGCAGTGTGCATTGCGACACATATGCTCATACAAGCAATTCTTTGAGCCCCATCCAACTTACGCTTTATTGTTGTCTGAGAGGCTTTAGCCCACCTAACCACTGAAGCATAAGTTATTATGGGTCGCACCATCATTGTGTAAATCCAGTATGCAGCCTTTAGCGAGACTCCCCACTTACGGCCACAAACTCGTTTACACTGATGCATGATCCTTTTTGCCTTCCGCGTCTTTATCTCATTATGTTCGTTCCAGGTAAGTTTCTTATCCAGAATAACGCCTAGATAATACACCTTCCTTGACAAACTGATTTCCGACCCGAAAAGCATTAGGGATCCAACCTCTATTCTCTTCACTCGCAAGATTTGCTGGCATTTATGGTTAGCCCTTGTTCTCTACACCATGCCTCGGTTGTTATGAGAGCCTGTCACATACATCCTTGGATGGTATCGATGAACTTTCCACCAACCATAAGTGCCTGATCGTAGGCATACACTACTGTATGGACGCCAATTGTGTCCAGTTTCCAAAGAAGGCCATCAACAGTAATGTTCCACAAAAGAGGTGATAAAACTCCTCCCTGTGGGCAACCCCTGACTACCCTCCCCCTGATTTTAGAACTCCCATTTTTGAGATTCACAGCTCTAGACCTTAGCATAGCCGATCCATTTTACAATAATGGGCTCAACCCCACGCTGGTTAAGAGCACCTCTCATGGGGTTAAAATAATATGGTTTGAATATAACCATATAATTCAACTATAATACGTTGCTCTTAGATTATGGTTACCTCAAACATGTTTTTTCTTTGTGTGTAGTTCTAGCCAAAAGTTGTCATTTTCAACAATTGTTTATGCTACTGAACAATTTTTAAGCTTCTTATTTATGCTTCAACCAATTCTACTTTTGGATCTTTGTAAATATTTCGTATATATAATATACCAGGGAGTGGGTGTAATCATTCTCAGAACCTTATTGAAGCTGAGTCTGGCAATGCCCATTAACATTGATTTGTGAATTTCAAAGTATAAGTTTGAAATCGGTATCTCCGTTAGGTCACGTAATAGCGAAATCTACCAGAGTTTTTATATTTTGCTAAAACTTTACGGTATAAAAATATACTTGACTGTTTATTTCTGATAATGGCGTTTTAAAAGCTGTTTTTTTTTTTTTTTTTTTTTTTTTTTTGTTGTACAATGTCGGTAAGAAATTCTGTCCATAATTTTAAAAATTTTGTTTAAGAGGTATCAAGCTTTATAAATCCCAAAAATATTAATATTTTCTAATGCAAGAACATTTATAAACTTAATATTATCTGTAAGTAGGGTTTGGACTTTTTCCCTGGAAACGGGAAAAAAATATTCGCATTTCCGGGAATTCCCGGGAAAACAGCTCTTAAAGAAAATAACTTTATTTGCCTCAACAGTATTTAATAATTTATAGTAGTAACAGTTTATAAAACTTAAAAATAATTCAGGTGACAAAAATAAGAAGATATAACAAATATTTATCAATACTGAAAAAGTATTTCAATAATTATTTTGTTACAAAATATGATTTTAGAACTGTGAGTGCGTTTAACAAATCACTGGACATTATTTTCCTTGCTGTTGGTTACATCAAGTTAACAACACAACTGCTAGTTGCCGGATCTACAGTTTCGAGTGGCTTGAATAATCTGTTGAACAATTGTGCTGAATAAGGTTTTATGACATTTTTTGGCACATTAGCAATTTTACTACTTTCTAAATACTTAACATTCGCAAACGTTTTATCATCTCTTGGTTCATTTAATTTTCTTTTCAACCATCGGTTTTGAAAGAGTCGAATTAATAGCCAAAAGTTGCTCTTAGAGGGTCTGAATAATAACATCTGCTTTTAACAAATTTGTGCCCCTGTGGCTCAAGGCCTCTTCTGCATCTCTAATGAAATTGAAAACGGCCACTAAATTTTCTAAAATTTTAAAATATTTTTGCCCACAAATCTGCTATCACACTTTTTTAATTCCGTTCTTCGATTTAAGAAACGATTGAATCATTTCAACCATACTTATCTTGTTTTTACATCATGAATTAAA
Organism: Phasia obesa; assembly: GCA_949628195.1. Taxonomy (NCBI): domain Eukaryota; kingdom Metazoa; phylum Arthropoda; class Insecta; order Diptera; family Tachinidae; genus Phasia; species Phasia obesa. The sequence continues at coordinate 57,189,424 of OX451218.1, read as the reverse complement.
CGCGACTCTTCGCCATGTTTTTGTTTATTATATTTCTCGAGACAGGCTGTTTTAGAGGACTTTTTTCAAATGGTTTTACAATTTGTCTTGCAGGTCTATAACATACATATTTGTAAGTTTCTGAAAATATTACAATTTTAAAAATGCTTGTTTTTTATTCAGCACAATAACGATCAAAAATTTGTGTGATAGCAAAAGAAATGCTTATTTAAAATTAAGAACCACTGATTTTTTTTAAAGTGCTCATGATTTTAGGGCTATAACAAAAGCTATAACAATTTCCCGGGAAATCCCGTTTCCCAAACCCTATCTGTAAGAAATATAGTATAAATAAAATTTGATGCTTTCGTCTTTCTATTTATTTAGAAAAGTTGTTGGGTTTTAGTTTCCTTAATTCTTTTTTTCATCAATTAGTTCTGGACATTTTAATCGGGGCACCCTGGGTAGTGTGCTGGTCTATCAGTCTGGGGATTGTTGGTTCGATTCCCACCAAAGACTCTTTCTTTAACCGAACTAATTCAGGGTTGTAAACGGTGAAACTACAACGGAGTTGTAACACAATTTAAATTTAACTTAACAATTGTTCACAAGTTGCAATTTATAATACCAAATTGTAAAATTTCAACTGAAGTAGAGTTTAGTTGTAAACCGTAACAGAGTAAGTTAGAATATAATTTGTAATTGTATTGTTCTAACATTTAATAAATAAATAAATAAATATTTTAATCTATACCCGAAAATTTAAAAGGAAACACAGATCTTCTACGTGTTATTCTCCACTCTGTACAAATTTATAGTTTTTGGCAATACAAAATGTATTGGGAAGGAAAGGAATGTTGCTAGTGTTTGCCCTTTTACAGAGTTCATGTTAGAGTGTCACAATATTGACTGACGTTGCTTACAGAAAATAAAAAATAAAAAAAAAACAGAAAACTTCAGACAACAAACTTGTGATAGATAGTTGTAATATAAACATATTCATATTTAAATATTTAGTGTGTAATCACCACAATTTTGTATCGTTCGCACTGTTAGTCTGTATATTACTTTTTGAGTGAAGCTTTATGTGCGTGCACGTTGTTTAACTTTAATTTTATATTTAAGTTTATTTATATACATACATATGAATATAAAAAAACAAAAATAGCTCAAAAGGTTATAAACAATATAAAAATTACAAACAACGTGTAAAACCTTTAAAAATTTAAGCCCGTTTTTTAGTTTATTTTAAAAACAAAAAAATAACAAAAATATTAATTCAAATAAAAAAAATTAAAAAAAATCTTTCATCCTTCGATCTACGTTCCGGACTGAACCGAGTTATACTCGGCCAGAGACTTCAATATCAGTACACACCGATTTTTTTTTCTTCGGCGATCAGAGCTGTTAAAACAACTAACAGCCCTTTATCACGTTTGAAGAGAATTAATAAAATACGAGTTAGTTGCAACGATCCGAAGCTTTCAGTTTTTTAGAGATTTTTATGAAATACCCTTCTAATACTTAATATTTACATAAAGTGTGTGCTTCGAATTTAGCGATTAAAAAAACATAGTTGTTTCTAAAGGATCCTTCTCGAAGTGATACAGAAATATTTTCGCCATTTTTATGCTAAATTTCAGTTAAATTTCGTTGTTAACAAGTGAAGCATTCCTTGTTTAAATTCTACACTAAACCAGTGTCAAAGGATTACTGCTCAATTCATAACTTTACGCCATTTGACAGTTTATTTATTTCTTAAACTTAAATTCGACTGCCCTTTATTACTTAAAGCTTAAATTAATAAAATGTTAGTAATTTAAATTGGAAATGTTTCCTATTAAAATTACTTACATACATCTTCAATGTCAATAAAGTCATATTAAGTAACTATATTTGGACGTTGTTGGTGTGCGTATGGTTGGCCAACTTGGTTTTACTTTGTTGAATGGTCGGTCGGTTGGCTTGATGGGAAGATAAATATAAATAAAATAGGGAGATAATATGTATGCATCTTATTGAAATTGTATATGTTTTAATCTCCTGGGAAAATGAACAAATGGTTGGTATTTATGTTAATAATATAAAACCAGTTAAAAAATAAATTGTAAAATGCATATCTGATTTAAATTCATATGAGAGAAACACATTTTCATTGCTGGTTCTAAATTAAAATAAAAAAATATGGTTTTACAGCAAAATTTATGAACTATAATTTATAAAAGGTTATTGGTGTTAATTTACACAAAGCCATCGTTGGATTATATTTACATTTGTAAAAATAATTAGAAAATGTAATTTCAAGGCAAGCTTAAATTCGTTTTATTCACTATAAAAAAGAATAATTTAAATTACAAATGAGGGGATAAATATTAAAGAAACATTGGGAAAATTTAATGTAGACAATAGCAGAATGGAATGCATTTTCTAGACTGCTACGTCCGTCATCAGCACTCTTCGTATCTATCAAATTTGGGTAGTGTTAAGTTGTCGACATCAACATTTAATCAACCCAACTCAGATAAAGGAATACGAGAATAATCGCATTCAATTATCTACCGTGAGTTGGTGAGAACGAAGTCTACCAATACCTAAAGCTCTTAATAATATTTTTACTTTAATATTTTTTTTTTAATATTTTTACTTTAATATTTACTACACAAAACATGCTGACGTGAAAAATTTTTGAAGTAAAAATTGCTTTAAAACTGATAAGAGGTTAAAAAAATGTTTACATACCAATAAATAATAGGATATTTCACCATAAAAAGTTAACGAAAAATCTTTGAAAATATTTATTTATGAATTTTGGTAACCTAAAAGATATTAGGAAATTACCTTTGGGAGCATTTCTTAAAAATGCCATGAGCCCTCCGTTTGTTTTTTGTTACGAGATTAAATAAACTTCAACTACTGTGCGGCTTGTGGTCATATCTTTCCCATTTAATTTTTATTTTAACTTAGAATTTATAACGTTTTTTTACAAATGGAATACCAAACTGAGAATACCGCTAATTATTATGTCAAAAAAATCCATTCAAACTTAAAACTGCAACCTTGCAGTTTATCCTTTATACTTTGTCAACTTTTTTAACAAACCCCTTTTCTATCTATTTCACAACAGTTTTGACTGTCATTCTGTATATTTGTAAACAAGGTCATAAAATTTTTTCTTGGACAAAACATTCCATTGTAATAAACACAAAAAATATACCAAAAACATAATTTCCTGCTATTAAAAATTATACATTTTCACTGATTTAATCTTTAAAATGTGTCCTTTATATACATCACCATGCCAAGTACGAACTTAAATTTAATCGGAAATATTTTGGATAAAAGAAAAATAAAAAGTAAAATAAATTAGTCAAGTGCGAGTTACACTCACACACGTAGGGTTCCGTACTATGTTCAGTATAATTTAAAAATTCCAGTTGTTTATTTCTTTATGTCTTATGGGACACCCTTAAATTTTAAAATTAAAGTAATATTCGCGAAAATTGCATCATAATTAGAACACCCTTTAAATTTTAATATGTAATTCATTTTATAGCGGCCATGGTAATACACTTTCTATTAAAATATCAGAAGCCTACCTATTGCGGTTAAAAAAATAAGGTAATATTCGTGAAAAACACGTTACTATTGGACACACTTCAATTTTAAGTATTTGTTATAGCGGCCGAAGTAACACATCTACTGTAAACATTTCAAGAGGGTATCTATTACGGTTTATAAAATCTTGTCACTGTCGGAACACCCTTTAATTTTATTATTCATTGTAGTGGCCATGGCAACTTCCTTTCTATAAATATATTAAGAGTCTACTTATTGGGATTAAAAAATAAGTCACTATAAGTGAAAAACATGTCACTGTCGGAACACCCTTTAATTTTTAGTAATTGTCATATCGGCCGTGGCAAGATGTGTTGCCAAAAATTTCAAGAGTCTACCTGCTACGGTTCAAGAAATAAGGCTTTATACCTGCTAATCACATCACTGGCGGAAAACCCTTTAATTTTTATTATTTGTTATAGTGGACATAGTTATACACCTCCTGTAAAAATTTCAATATTCCACCTATTCATTCATAACTTAGGATATGTACATGCAAATCACGTCACTATTGGAACACCCTTTAATATTTAAGTTCAATTTTATATACTTGTTTATAAAACAAACATACAGTATGCAAATTGTAAGTGGTTTCCTCAAAAAAAGACATAAACGTAAATAACACGTCACTTTTGGAACACCCTACGTTTTAGTATTTTTTGCTATTGTGGCCGCAGTTATACACTTTTGGTAAAAATTTAAAGAGTCTACCTATTATGGTTCAAAACTTAGGCCTTACACATACAAAGCACACCACTATCGGAACACCCTTTAATTTTTAGGTTTATTTTTTAGACTTGTTTATAAAGCGAACTAAGTTTTAATTACTGTTTGTGAGAAATAAACACATATTCGTAAATAACACATCTCTATCGGAACACCCTATAAGTTTTAATATTTTTTGCTATAGCGGCCATAGTTATACACCTTTGGTAAAATTTTCAAGAGTTTACTATTATGGTTCAAAACTTAGGCCTTATACATGCAATTCACTCCACTATCGGAACACCCTTTAATTTTTAGGTTTATTTTTTTCAGACTTGTTTATATAGCGAACTAATTTTAATTTAGTGCTTGCATATTTTTAGTGAATTCCTCCTACAGTTCAAGAAATAAGCACATATTCGTGAATAACACCACTCTATCGCAACACTCTATAAGTTTTAGTATTTGCTAGTATAGCGGACACAGTTATATACTTTCTGTGAAAATTCAAGCGCCTACCTATTACGGTTCAAAACTTAGGCCTTATACATGCTAATCACACTACTATAGGAACTTCCTTTAATTTTTAGGTTTATTTTTTTATACTTGTTTATATAGCGAACTAAGTTTTAATTACTGCTTACATATTTTTAGTGTATGCCTCCTACAGCTCAAGAAATAAACACATATTTGTGAATAACACCTCTCTATCGGAACACCCTATAAATTTTATTATTTGTTGCTATAGCGGCCAAAATTATATACCTTCTGTAAAAATTTCAAGATTCTACCTATTATGATTCAAAACTTAGGCCTTATAAATCAAAATAACATCACTATCGGAACACCCTTTAACTTCAATGTTTATTTTTTAGACTTGCATATAAGGTGAACTACGTTTTTATTACAGTTTGTAAATTTTTAGTGTATCTCTCCTACAGTTCAAGAAATAAACACATATTCGTGAATAACCCCTCTCTATCGGAACACCCTATAAGTTTTAATTTTTGCTGTTATAGCGGCCATCGCTAATACCCTTTAATTTTTAGGTTTATTTTTTTATACTTGTTTATATAGCGAACTAAGTTTTAATTACTGCTTACATATTTTTAGTGTATGCCTCCTACAGCTCAAGAAATAAACACATATTTGTGAATAACACCTCTCTATCGGAACACCCTATAAATTTTATTATTTGTTGCTATAGCAGCCAAAATTATATACCTTCTGTAAAAATTTCAAGATTCTACCTATTATGATTCAAAACTTAGGCCTTATAAATCAAAATAACACCACTATCGGAACACCCTTTAACTTCTAGGTTTATTTTTTAGACTTGTATATAAGGTGAACTACGTTTTTATTACAGTTTGTAAATTTTTAGTGTATCTCTCCTACAGTTCAAGAAATAAACACATATTCGTGAATAACACCTCTCTATCGGAACACCCTATAAGTTTTAATTTTTGTTGTTATAGCGGCCATCGCTAAACACCCTCTGTGAAAATTTCAAGAGTCTACCGATTACGGTTCAAAACTTATGCCTTATACATGCATTTCACACCACTATCGGAACACCCTTTAATTTTTATTTTTATTTTTTTATACTTGTTTATATAGTGAACTAACTGTTTGTAAATTTCAAGTGTATCCCTCCTACAGTTCAAGAAATAAACACATTTTCGTAAATAACACCTCTCTATTGGAACACCCTATAAGTTTTAGTATTTGTTGCTATAGCGGCAACAACTATACATCATCTGTGAAAATTTCAAGAGTCTACCTATTACGGTTCCAGAGATAAAAGGCGCTGACAGACGGACAGACGGACAGACGGACTGACATTGTAGCGAAAACAATAGGGTTTCGTTTTTACACTTTGTGTACGGAACCCTAAAAAGGAGAAAAAATTAAATGCAAAAGGAAAATAACATTAAACCACAATTCATTTTCGTACGAAATTTTTAACCTGAAATTTAAAGTTAATAAAAACTAAAAAAAAGCATGAGGAACCAAAAAGTTTAAGGCGGCAAGATAACAATACTTGGCTGACATCCGCATTTCCAAATCCTCTCTAACACGTTCACAACGACCATTTGGCTAGAATATGATGTTATTTGTGTTGTTGTTAATTTTTTTTTTTTTTCAACCAAAACACTTAAGCCTGTAAAATAGCGTGTGAGTAAGAGTGATATATTTACATTTCAAAAATTTCTTTAACTTGGCTCTCAGGAAATTGAATTTTTTTTGTGTCAATATTTATGCCAAAAAATTTGAAACTCATTTTGTTTTACATTCGTTTTTCATGAAACTAGAAGTTATTGCATTTTTTCAGGTTTTCTTCAACCATCCATATGGAATGCTATGGGAAGTAATGAAAAAAAGAAACCTTGAACATTTGAAATTCAAATATCATTGAGATTATTGCTGTTTTAAATTGCCAAAGAAAACAAAAAGAAAATTTTGGACATTATTCGGAAATTTAACACAACAAAATTCTATCTAATTTATTGTCCATTTTTGGACACTAAAAGTGAACAACTACTTCTTACTGGTATTTTTTAATTATTTTTGTGATAACAACAAAAAACGGATTATCATTTAATGATAAAATTCCATTGATAGTTAGTTTATTCTTGACGTTTACTTTTCTATTATTAAGTTTTCGACAGTTTCTCAACTAGATACTAGATACATGGTGTAAAACTTAAGAAACAACCGCAATAACACATGTCACTTACCCCACGCCGCACTGTGGCACATATTTTAAGAAGGCGGCCAAAAATAAATTTTTGTTAGTTACCGATTTCAAAGGTATATAACTCATTTCAAAGTAAATACCAGAGTAACTCGGAAGCCGAAATATTACTCCTCTATTTCAATATTATCACAGCGAACAGGGTGGTCCAAAATGGACTTTCTCTGTATTTTGCTAAAATTAAATTTTTTTAAAAAATTGTTATCTTTTAAATATCTATAATTTTTTTTCCAAAGATTTTGATACAAAAAAAACTCTGTGGTTATGTAACTTATACGCTATTAGTTTCCAATATATTTAAGTTCTTGTGTCTTTCAGAAATAAGTAATTTTTTTAAAAGGTTCATATAGCTTTAAAATCTCCGAGTTAATAGAGCATAACTCCTAGAGGTCAAACCACTTTGTGGTTCGAACCTTCCCCTACACTCCTCTACCCCATTATGTGTGCGCCGGATTGCGACTGTGGGCACCAGAGCAATTTTTCTGACCCTGGGTCTGCTATTTTCTGCACAAAATAATTACTACACAGGTTTTACAAAAAAAAATTATTTTTTTAACTGCTTTGCAACGTTGCTTTTTGAAGTATTTGCGCCTTTTTAATACAAATCTGAAGACAAAATATGCTGGAGGAATAAGGAAAGATTGTACAAACGTCACCTGGAATGGTTATCAAAAGAACTTATTTTTGAAAGTTTATCTACAGCCCACAAAGAAAGTGGAAAAGAGGGTCGACCAGCAAAACAAATTGAAGAATGTAGTGAAAGATCTCGAAGACACAAGCTCGAGCATTTCAATGAAGAAGTTTCTCAAAAAATCATTAAGGATTCATTTTTGCACCAAATTCAACCATCTCAAAATGAGACAAAATTAAATTGAAATAATCGAGAAAATAGTAGAAGCGAGCCCAAGGAGGATTTTAAAAAACATTCCTACACCAATTGAAGATATGAAATTTACTCCAGAAGAAGCGTTCGCACTGTTTTTGGATTTAAAAAAAGGTTTGTGGGATTTTTCCAGAATATCTTTCCAATAAAATTTTTACAAAAAAAAAATTTAAAGAAAATTTTTAAAATAAATTTTCAATAACATTTAAAAAATCTTCTATAAAATTTTTACAAGAAAGTACTAGCCCTTTAAAAATAGCTGAGTTATTTCCAAAATATTTTGATTATGCTCCACTGTGCACTGTTAGGTCTAAATCAAATAAAAGAGATTTTCTCAATGTCCCAGCACTTTTTGTCTTTTTTATGTTCTGTCCTGTGAAGTCCAAGTCAAATAAACGATGTTCCCTCAGGGTCCATTATTCTAGAGCTCTTGAAAATTGTATGCATGAACAGCACACGTGTTAATACACATGGAGCGCCAGTAAATTTTTAAAATAATTAGACTCATTGTGGCAATAGCATTTTGTTACCCATTAATATCAGTTTTTGCATACGACAGTTAATTTTTCACAAATAATGAATGAAATAAATTAGTGAATTTCATCGCCACTTCAACATCGGCAGAACTTGCTCTGTTTCTGCTCAAAACGCTATACTAGGTGTTTTGAAGAACCGAACATCTCAGGGATCCACAAATAACTCAAACCTTTTTAGACCTTTTTCTTTTTTTTACGAATTTAGATTTTTTCCAGGTTTTTGCTTTAATTATGAACTGCTATACCCAAGGTTCTATATTAGTGAACAAATTCAAGATAACACAGCAACTAAATCAGGCCGCGTTCTTCTGCATGCTGACTTAATAGTTATATGGGAGTTTAAAAAAAGCTATTTCACCTACCATACTGAGAGAAGAACAACGTTCAGTCCAATCACGAACTTTAACAGATTCATAATATGGGTTACAGCTAAAAAATCTGCAAATAATAAAAGAAAAAATCACAATAATCCTACGAAGAGATATAGATAAAAAAAAATCTCTTAAAATCAGAAAGTCCTTTTTAATGCTAATCTATACCACACTACAGAATATTTTTTCAACAAATCTTGAAAATATTAAAGAAATCTTGAAAATATAAAAAAAAGAAAAAAGTAATATTTCACGTGGAAACAGAGAAAACAGACAGTAAAACTTTTATTAATATTTAACATAAAAAAGTTTAAAATTTTTATTTAAGATTATTCGAAAACAAAATAAGAATAATTTGACATAAAACTACTATTGATGCTTCTCAAATACATTTTTCAAGCCATATTTTTCAAACTCCTTTCAAGTTAACAAGAGAAATTCCTCACACCATGAACTTTTCATAAACAGAAAAAATAGAGGGTGAACGAAACTGAAAGAAATCAAACTGTCTGTTGGTGTTTTAATACATGATTTTATCATCCATATCTTTTTTTCTTATTCTTATTATCTAGAGGAATTATTTATATGATTGAAAGGAAATAGTTTGTTTGTATATTTGTTATACAGTGAGTGTGAGATCTATATATATAATTTTTCTGCTAAAAACCAGGGCAAAAATCACATTAACTTTTATTTAATTTCCATATGTTCGTTCGCAAAGATTATTGTAAAAAATTTAACTGAAATAAAGATTTTACGTGTCATTTTATTAAACCAATAATCAGATTATAATTAGAAGCCTTACGGGTACGATATTAAAAACATCTGCACTAAGGAGGGTCGATTTAAAATCATGTACTTATTCTAATTTAACAGCTTATTATTATGAAATAAAAAAATAATAATCATAAAAGTATTATTATGGTTTTATTTTATAGTCAGCAACAAAAACAAAAAAGCAAAATATCAGTGAACTTAAAATAGAAGATCAGTCTACTGTCTTTGTATTACATTTGCTATGGTACAGAGACCTTGTAGATTTAATCCGTTTGTACGCACAAAGTACTTACTTCTTGTAATTATCGCTTTTGGGATATTAAATAAAATACTTAATTTAAAGCTTTAATCGTTTGGGAAAAAATAAATTAAACCAATTTTTTAAGATATATTAATTAATGACTTAAATTTAGAAATGTGTATTACGACAGGGCAAAATCATGCTTTCCTTCTAAACCAAATAAAAGATGCGCTAGCAACACTGCTATTGCACGTTATGATTATTTTTAGAACAGTAATGCAGCGCCTCGGGTGTCATATAGGCGAATTAGTTTGAAGCTAGCATAGCCAATTTATAATTATTTTACTTCGCCGGCGATTTAGTGCTATGTGGTAATACCGGCGAAGGAGGGCGCTGTGATATGCATTATTATACAGAAAAATTAATACATATCTGAAAAATTGATGTTGCTACGGCTGAGTATTGAACTCGTGACCATTGCTTAGTAGTCATCGTGCTAACCACTTAAGCTACAGCACCCTCACTATTAACAATATTTTTATTAATAACCCATCCAGTAGTCGTCGATTGGCCGGTGAATCGCACTACGCATTACAGAAGGGATTAGGTTTTTAGCCTAACTGCATTTTATAAGTTACAAGTAACGCCTTTTACTACATCTACTAATCTGAGCGCTTGTTCAATAGCGTTACCATTGCAAACTTTACAAAACTTTCAATATTTTGACATCAAACGAGAACTCAAAACTCATTTTCTCTAAAACCAAAAATCGTTAGAAAAAATAGAATTATCACTTGTGATATTTCCCAAAATTAAACTTTTATTGAATATTTAAATTTTAGTCGTTGGCTAAAGCAACAACGTATATGAAGTGGTATTTAGTATTTCAAAAAATAAAAATATCAAACTGAAACGGAAGCTTTGGGTTGTAGAAGACTTCGTTCTCATCAACTCAAGATGATAAATAAATACAGTTTTGTTCTCGTATTCCTTCATCTGAGTTTGGTTGGTTGAATAGATGATGCTTACAACTAAACACTACCATTCTGCTAGCGGCTAAAAATAAAATATTCTCATTTTTTCTTTAAAATTAATCACCTAATTTGTAATTAATATTCTTTCAACTTAGAGAGAATATTACGTATATAATTATATATAATTATATGTATATAATTTCAAAATTAATTTACATATATGTTAAACTTTTTTATTGTTATACGAAAATAAAATTTTTATAGAAAAAGTGAATAGAAGAAATCGATCTTCTACTTGGAACCAGTCGACAACAACAAAAATTAATGCTTTGCATTTTATATTGGCATCTAAAACACATAACTTGATGTTATTCTACATGCATGTTTTTATTTAATATTCCATTTTTATGCCAAATTTCCCAAGTTACTAAATTTGAATTCTAATACCCAACAACTTTGTTTGGCAAAACCAACTTTTACACAGACTAAAAAAATCAATTTCTTATGGAAACCACTTTCTAAATTTTTTTTTGTTCACTGCCGTACCTTAAAACATTTAAGCAAATAAGGTCATACTTTACAACACATTAGTCTAGTTTACAACACTTAGCTACAATGTGTTTAAATAAAAAATAACACGCTCTTACACACATTCATTCACTTTGTGTCACATTTCAGTTCACCCCATTTGTAAGTCTATAATGCCTGTCGACATTTAACATTTATGTCACCATTTACTCTATCATCATTATCACCACTTAGAGTTCACTGGGACTGAGCAGAGAACTAGACATTTTTATTTTAAATAATTGTGGTTGCTGTGCTGATGTCTTTTTCTCAAAATGTTGCACATGCATTAAAAACTAAATGTTCTGTTGCAAGTACTAGTGAAACAAAGAAACAAGCAAAAACTGAAATAAAAATAAAGATTTTTAATATTCAAGATGCCAACAGACTGACGGAAAGACAGTCTTTAACACTGAGAATAATATAAACTGGTAGAGGAAAATAAGAATGTGCAATAATTACAGCAATAGTTACTTTTAAGAGAATACGTAATGTATTTCCGGAATTTTTTCATTTGCCTTTTGCTCTATTTTTCTATATTTTGCCTGTGCAATTACACACAGGATTTCATGCACGAATAAATGCTTTTGTACGTTTTGTTTAAGTATTTTATTTATTTAATTAGGTGCCTGGAAACATCTGAAATTAACATAGGCCCGTACAAAAATATCTCAAGTTCCAACTAGACACTACATTTATTCAGTCGATATCTAGCCGTAAACCTAGTGACACCAACAACTTTTCACTCCTATAATTTTTTATTAAACACTGTAATAATTCGTATTTAGTGTTCAGCTTTTATGCATATTTTTTTGATATTTCGGAGTATGTAATTGACAAAATTTTCGTCGTTGCAAACTTCTAAAATTATATAAAATATTACGTTTATAGATTCAGAGATTCAAGAAATGAATTGTAATAAAGCAAATTACGAACAAATCTAGTTAGCGAAGTAGCTCAAAAAACAAACAAAAATATATAGTCGGTCGACCCGGTCAAGGATTATCTTATCTATGGTAAGACCAACGCTGGCTTCGCTTAATTAAGATACAACAAAATATGTCATCGTCTCTTAATGGCTTAACAAGCTAAAAACATTAACGTTTCTAAGATAATCTCAAACCTTTTATATGGTACTAATATGGAACAGATGTGGAACAAGATTAACGTGGGCGCCTGCCTTGATGGCCTAATCCCAGGGTAGTCTTACCATCGAGTGAAATTTAAGCGTAAACTAGCGCCCCCATTGTGTAATACAGCAAGACTTCCACGATACGACGTCGCCGCCAGTATCGCAATTTATGTGTGATACAGTCACAATGAGTAGCAATTTATATAATATGGCAGCCTAGATTTCATATTAAAGCCTCTTGCTTAGGAGTTTGGAGACTATCCAAACTCCGTTCTGTTGAGAGTGCACCATACCTACATAAATCGATCTTAAGCTACAACCACCGCGTGTAGATAAGACAGATGGTTAGTGATAGTAAAGCTTCGATTCGGGCAACACTGCAATTGCACGTTATGATTATTTTTAGAACAGTATTGCAGCGCCTCTGGTGTTATTTAGGCGAATAAGTTCGAAGCTAGCACAGCCAATTTATAATTATTTTACTTCGCTGGCGATTTAGTGCTATGTGGTAATACCGGCGAAGGAGAGCGCTGTGATATGCATTATTACCCAGTAAAAAATATATGGAATAATCCATAATCGAGCAATAAAGGAGTAATGACTTGTTCATCCATTTGGAGTAATAAGGGAGCTACTGAAACTGTTAATTGTTGATGTTTTCGTTTTGTTTTTCTATTTAGTCAGTTTAGTTTTAAAAAGTGAAAGACGTATTATTAAAAAAGCGAAAGGTACGGGTAATAAATCATATCTTAAATAATATATTTTCTTTAATTTTCTTGCAGAAGCACTTAAACATACTTATCCAACATACCCATAATATGAAAAATCTTTCACGCTGGCATTTCTTAAATGTAAGGCATATGTTTACCGACAGACCTACTCGGCAACAATTACGAACTCGTCTAATCCAACAAAAAACAATGATAAAATTTTTGAAAAAATTTTAAAAAATAAATTAATATTTTCTTCTTTTTGTAAAAATAACCAAATTTGCATTTTATTATGCTCTTTTAGGAGACAAAAACGATTACTCCCTCTGTCGTCATTTTCAAGATCAAAGGGAGTACTCCATAAGGAGCTTAAAAGGAGTACTCGTGTCTGCGGACATGCTGTGTTAAAAATCCAATGAGGTCCGGACTTTATGGAGTAATCCATTACTCGCAAAGGAGCGCTCCAAGATTACTCTTTGGATGATCTTATTTTTTACTGGGTATAAAGAAAAATTAATACATATCAGAAAAATTGATGTTGCCACGGCTGAGATTTGAACTCGTGACCATTGCTTAGTAGTCAACGTGCTAACCACTTAAGCTACAGAACCCTCGATTCCCGTGGTGCCAGTCCTTTGGGCACTGGTCGGGCCTCGAAGAGAACCCGTGTTATAAAACTACAGATAATTTCTTCCAGATTTGGGCTCCAGGAGCCCTAGCGTCTATTGCCCCTATCTTCCCCGACTGAACCCTGTCAAAGCATTTGCAATCTTCTGCAGTGACAATTGGTGGCACTGATACATTCCGAAATACGATGCACAATGACAAATTTATACAAAAAGTTCAGAGAGGTACAAAACTCGGAAAATATGAGTTGCCGCCGGTTTTTTAACTTAATTTTTGATTTCTTTTTCAAATTTCTATCACATTTTGCTAAATAAGATTTAAGACGAAAACTATTTAAAGAATATTAAACAAATATCCGAATATTAAACCCAAAATACATTTCAAGAAAACCAATACGTTATGACGACTTACTTCTTCATTTTAATTTAATTTTTTATTTCTGTCGTGATGAAAAATTCCAACGACTGTTTTTGCCGTACTTTAAATGCAAGAACGCCATACACGGTACAGAAAATTGTAGTAGATTTACATTTACTTCAACAAAGCGCCAAATTATTTATATGACATCATCCGGCCAAAAATGAAATACAACTCTCATGTATAAGTTAGTGCTCCAAAGTTTGTTTTGGAACTTCTCGACCGCGTGCAGCTGAGGTCGAAGATGTTCAGTAGAGTATCAACTCTATTGCCTGACGTGCGTGTCGACGCAATACGGTTTGTGTTTCGCTGTCTTATCGCTAATAATCTTAGGAAATCACACAGATCTTCTCAACAGACCAAAAGAATGCACGAAGCAGCTACTGGAACCTCGAGGGATAGCATCCTCGAAAAATTGATTGTAAGACCACGACTCAACTCCACAATCAGATAATTCATTATGGCGTGCATCTAGACGGATCAAAATACCGCTAAAACGAAAGCCTTAAAAACACCATGTGGAGGTTGGGCAAGAAATGATACAAAAAATATAATCTAATTCATCATTACCACATAATTGTAGATTGATTCCCTTTGGCCTTACCGGTTTTTCATTTTGATAAAATTTTGCCCATTAATTATTTGAATAATTCACTAAACTGTTACTTTTTGATTAGTAATGATTAAGCTAAATTATGTTTGAAAATTTTTTGATTTCAGTAAAGTTTTTATTTGATTCAAACAAATTGTTTGTTTAAAATTTTTATAATTTCAGTAAACTTTTTGTTTGATTCAGAAAAAATTTTGTTTTCAAATGTTTTCTAATATCAATATTACTAAATATCATCATTACTTGTTTGAAAACATCGTGGATTATTTTTAATAAACTAATTGCAAAACTAATTGGTTGAATTAACAAATTTGTTTTTAGGACCGTATTCAAACAAAAACTGTTTTGGTTATGCCAATTTATTGTTTACATCGAAAAAATATTTTTTCTATGTATTTTAAGGTTACCATATATTTAACCTGAATAATTATATGCTTTGAAAAGAATATTAGTTTTATCGACAAGACCCAAATAGACTTTTGACTAACTTTAAGTAAAAATGACAAATATCACGTATAAAAAAATCTTTTCAATCTTTTTTTTTGTCGTTTTTAATATTAACGTTGATCTAATAATATTCTTTATTCCACCTATTTAGCAGCTACTCATATAATAGGTTTATTTAATATTAACGTACATTTTATTAAATACTAACTGTGGTGGGCACAGATAGTTTTTAATGTCTTAGGGGTAGGCGTAGGCGTACTGACAATATTTTGTTCGATTTTGCTTTGAAAGTTTCCCCACCTTTTATAGTGATTCAGTTGTGGTTTATGAATTATCTTTATATAGAGGTAAACTCTCTATAGAGAGATAATTCTAACAAATTATTGTAAGGTTCTGTAAATAGTAGTTAAAATATCAACAGTAAAAGGTGCAACCAAGTTTGCAGTATCTTTAAATCGGTAAAATTGAGCACTTTCACTACTTAATCTCTATTTTCTTTTGGAAATGAGATATTTTTGCGGATAGAACCTTTTTTTTAATTCATCCAGTAGTTTTTACGTAATTCCAGTCAGACAAATATTCTAAAAATTGCTTTTTTGTATTACATTTCGACTACTAACTGCACCAGCAAAAATGTTAAAAAATATATCATGTACATTGTCCTGTTACAGTTTTATTATCTGTATAGATTATTAAAAATAATTATGTTTATTTGCTTCTGTGAAACATGCGTTAATTAAATAATAATAATAATATTACCTCACAGCAATAACATTGTTAGCCTTATTAAAGGAGGATTAAATACAATTATAAACTAAAAACACCCATTATCACGATTGTCATACACGTATTCATTTACATATCAAAGACTTGATCCAACAATACTAATTGTTTTTCAATATTAAAACTACAAACGAAATAAAAATACAAAAAACACTGCCAAATAATTGCAAATTTTAAATATGCAAATTGTTGAATTAAAAAAAAAAACTAAAATAAATTTTGTCAAGTTTTTTTTTTTTAAATTATTTAACAAATTTTATTTAAGTGCAACCATGTAGCATATGATCAATATTGTCATCTGGCCTTTTTTCTCTGTATAAAATTAAAATCAATTATACGCCCTGATGCTCTTCAAGCAAAATTATTTTTTTTGTTTTGATATTTAATTTGATTTTAAAAAATATAAATTTATTTTGTAGTTAAGTTTTTATTCTACTTACATAGTACTAAACTTAGTAAATTAGAGGGGCAAAATTATTGCAAATTGTATACCTGAAAAGAGAAATAAATAGATTTAAGAAAACTGCATATATTAAATTTAAGTATACTGGTGCTAAATATATAAAAAGGACTTTTTTAAGAAAATTTTAGTTTTTTTAAATATATTTAAATTATTTAATAAATTTATTTCATGATGTTAAAAAAAAATTCTATAAATATTAAAAAATATTTTTTAGATAATGATAACCTCTGTAAGATTATTTCTTTTGCATACTTTTTAACGCTTTAAACTATTTTTTATTTTCTGATCTTCTCAACCAAACTGGTCATTTATTAAAAATTAAGATTACATAATACGAAATACGCTAACAAACCTATTGCGTCAAATATTGCCACATTTCAAACTTGTATTCAATTTGTTGTATATTTATTCTAGTGCATACATTATACATCATGGTTGATTATAAAGAGATAAAAAAATTAGACACTAGCAGAATGTAATATATTTTCTGGATCGCTGCATCCTTCGTCAGCATTCTTCGTATCTATCTACAACGTACTTTCAATTAACTCTCTATTTAAACAAACCTCTCAAAGACAAGGATATAAGAAATTTAAATTTTCTTATTATATTTCATAGATGGGAGAGCTTTTTTGAAATTGTTTTATACTCTTAAACACTATTTCTTTTTATATAATACTACCAAACAGACATTTCTTATTTATTTTATTCTTTTTATAGACTTTCTTTTCTTGAAATTGGTATATATCTGTCTTACTATTAGCCAAACTTTGGTTAGCAATTAACAATAATTAGGTATTTTTTTTCAAATTGTATATTTTTGATTATTAACGCAATAGTGTTGAAGTTAACAATATGAAAGCTGTGGAAAACAATTTCAAAAAGCCCATGTTTGATGACCGAAATTTAGGAGTCTCATATCTTTCAGTAAAGAGAACCAGAATTTACTCCGATACCATTCTCCATGAGTTTGGTAATCGTGGATGGAGATTTTTACCTGCGCAGTATCACAACGTCATCGGCAGATGCCACCACCTTTACGACACTGCTACAAAGCTTGAAAAGTTTTTTTTTACGACAAGGTTCCGCAGGAGTGGTGATATGACTTCTCCCCTAGTGTTCTCTTGCAGAAGGTTTTCACAACAATACCTGCGAATCTATTCTCTTGTTTGCAAAAAACACGCAAAGTCTCCGGATGGAATCGAATGTCAAAACCCCGAGACTGATACACTATCGCACTGCTAATTAATCTATCCAGGCACTGATGCATATTGTGCCTTGCAGAAAGTGTTTGGCTTTAAAAGTTTCCTGACATACATATTCTCTAGTCTCTCCAGTGCACAGTGGTTCAAGTTTCTAAGGAAGGCGGTCATATATAGTTTACTCAGCTATAGTCATCAAAATTGATATAAATATTTATGTTTACGGTATTTATGGGCCAATTAGGGTAAAATAAGATAAAAAAAGTCTGTAAATATAATATTATAATAATTTATTTACCAAAAATATTATTTATTAATTAAAGAAAAAATAATAAATTTTATAACGGCAATTTAATACAACATTTGCACATTATTTTCAAAAACTTAACATACGCAAAGCCTCCGGTGATAGCATAGACTTCTTCTTTTGTGGTAATTTACGTAAAGAAGAAATCAACAGGTCGGAATTTAGAAGAAGTCTATGCAAAAGATCAGTATTAGTGACAACATCAGACATTTTTCGCGTGTTGTCTCGTCTGAATTGCTCAAATAATTTATTACAAGATTCAGCAGCTTCTTCAGAAAGCTCGCCTATGGAAACTAGACAGTGATCAACTACTTTCGATCCATGAATTAACACTTTATGAACTATAATAAGCATTCGTGCGGTTCCTAACGAGTAATATCTAAATTATACACTATTAATTTTGTATCCCGACGAAAGACATTGCAAAAGATGATGACACCGATCAATAACTGCTTGATCTAAGCCAGTTATTTCAGCTGATATAGCTGAATTGCAAAAAAATGTTCTTGCAGTGTTTCCGTCATTGGATTTGCCACTTCCGCCACTTTGAGCTTTGTCTCTGAACATATATTTTTTCTGTGCAAGAAGCTCCTTTAAAAATAAATGGTTGTAAATTGCTAATTTAATTTTAAAATTCTTCTTCTTGGCCACAAAAATCTTTTGTTTCTTTAGCAAACTGAAATCGAATAGATTTTAAAACCTAGTGGAATAAGGGCGTGGGTTTTTCCATATAATTTGGTCCGGATCGGAAATATTTGATTTACATATTAAACGCAGTAGACAATATAAAGTAACAAATAAGGTATTATCTTGTATAATGGAATCTAAAAATGCCTGTTTATATTCACTGTGCCCCGTACTTCCGTCAAAGCCCCATTTACCAATCAAAACAAACTCTTTACTAATGTCAGCGTTACTGAGGATATCATTTTGATTTTCTAGTATACGGGATGTTGTATGATCTAGCAAAGATTGTAATTCTATTTCGGCAGATGTTCCTCTGGTGGATAATATTTTTTAATATTTAAAAATAAAATTATATTTATAACCATAATATATTATTATTAAATATAGTATGTTAAGTTTGACTAAAACTAAACAAATAATGCTTGGATTTAAAAGTACATGTTTTGGTTTTGGGCTTTTTTCCGTTTAAAAATATGTGTGTAAGCTATCGGTTCATCTAAAAGCGTAAAAACATTAAATACACATTTGTTGTCAACAAATACATTTGTTTTTTATTTTAAATTCAAAACATTAAACATGGAAGTCTAAATGGAAATATTCGTTATTTAATAAATATATGCATACTCTGTCACATATAACCATTTACATGTTGCACATTATATTATAGTATGCTTATATTATAAACATTATTATGGTTGTATTTTACAATGTTATTTTTATATAAAACAATAATATGTTCCAATGACAATAATATTAATATTATGGTTTAAAATATATATAACCATATAATTCAAACATAACATGTTGCTATTATGATTACCTCAACCATGTTTTTTCTTTGCGTGTATCGATTTCTGTACTAACGTCGGGAAATTCTATATAACTTCGCGCTTCATTTTTAGCACACAACTGAATAAAGGCTATAGGTATAGAAAATATCATATCGAAATAAAGTTTATTGGTATCCTCATTCTTCATTCGTTCGATATTTCTTTGTGTCATTTAATAATGATATTAGCCGTTTCATTATGTACCATGAGATGATTCGACCCACTTTCACAAATTGTTATAGAGCTATAACCATAAATAAACATCAATAAGTGACACTGTTGTATTTTCAATACGAGTTTTTATCTCGGAAAAAAGAACAGTAGTATTGAAAATGCTAACAGTATATGAAAGAATTTAATAAATATAATGGCTTTTCTAAAAAATCTTCAGGCAGACTTGACCTAATCAACCAGGTTTTTCCCAGCAATTAAATTGCATTTCCATAATATGAAATAATTAATATTTCATATTCCAAAATTTTATAAATAAATAAAATACCTTCAGTTTCTTTCATATACATAGTTTTAAGTATGATATAATAATATAACGTAATTCCATTTCAAAAATGTTTAAAGTTTGCCGGAATTATTGAAGTATGTTTTTATATAAACAGCAAAAAAAGCGTTGCCACTAATAGAAATAATTACTTTAAAAAAAATGTGTAATTTATATAAATAACATAAAATAAAAACCTGCGCTGGTTTAATAGTCAAACTTATGAGGAATAATTCTTGTTATAAATTATGATTTCCTTAAACTTTTATAGGTACACTTTTGTATTGAGAAAAAAAGAAATATATCGCCACAAAATAAAAAATCGCCAAGTGAATAATTAACGTAAAAAATAAAAAATTGAAAAAAATTTGGCAAATTTGCACATCATCCCCCATTTGCGGAATTTTGGGACAAGTCCCCATTTTTCCCCTAGAGGGCAAAAAGTGACTAAATTGACTTGTCTCAAAACAGTTTTTCGAAAATTTAGTTCGAAACAGTAACTGGTCTGAGAAAAAGCAATGCTGCCAAAATGTAGGCAAGACCTTGGCACATCATCCCCCATTTGCGGAATTTTGGCACAAGTCCCCATTTTTCCCCTAGAGGGCAAAAAGTGTCTTAAAACAGTTTTTCGAAAATTTAATTCGAAACAGTAACTGGTCTGAGAAAAAGCAATGATGCCAGAATGTAGCCAAGACCTTGGCACTTCATCCCCGATTTGCGGAATTTTGGAAATTTGGCAAAAAAAATATATAAGAAAGTCAATAGTGACATTAAGGGCATTGACTTTTTTATATTTTTGAATTATAATAAATCTTTAATTACATATAATGAAATTTATAATCAAGCTTAAGTTCGTTTCTATTCTCTCTAAGGAAGAATTAATTAAATTACAAATTAGGTTATAATATTAAAGAAAAATTGGGAAAAATTTAAATTTTAGACACCAGCAGAGCGGAATGCACATTTTCTAGACAGCCACGTCCGTCATCAGCACAATAAATAAGCAAAATAAAAATTATTTGAATCAAATCTCTTTTTTTATAAAAAAAAGTTAAAAAGTAATTATTTTACGGCTAAAAAGTTTGAACATAAACATTATGAATTGATTTCACAGCTTTCACACAAAATATGGATTCGTTCATAAAGAATATGATTTTGTTTTTTACAGCAATTGGCTTATTATAAATGTTAACTTATTAGTATGGTGCGTTTTATGGCTCGTTATAGTTTTCCACTTGTGTCACTAAACACGCAACTTTAATGTTACTAATTTGTACACTTTTAAAAAAGAGATATAAATTGGTTTTAGATATTTTGAAAAAATCATATTACACAGTGTTGTGTTTTTTTTTTTTTGCTCGCAAATGTATGCGGATACTTAGTCTGATGGGTAAAGACTTTATGGGAAACGAACAATTATTTACTTACTTCCACAATGATATTTATCTATGTAATTAATATATAATACAGAAAGTATATGGTACTGTGCGTGCTTTTTATTTATAGCACACACACATACCTACGATTATACTATATACGATTATACTAAATTTACTACAAGCACACAAGCATGAGCAATACAATATTAAAGAATATTTGTTATTGTTATTGATTTTAGCATAGCAAAGTATATCCCAAGAAAATTTATTCAAGTAAAATTATCACTAGAATTATTTCCACATTATTCATCTACTCTTGTCTCTATAGGGAGCCCCCAAGATATGGTATCAAGCTATGACAGGCACCCGCATAAAATAGCGTAATAGGTAAACTCTTGAAATTTTCACAGAAGATGTGTTCCACAGTCGCTGTAACAATTACTAAAAATTAAAGGGTGTTCCGACAGTGCTATGTTGTTCTTGTATATATAACGTGAATTCATACAGAATGAGTAAAGCTATTTCCGCTATAGAAAAATATATTGGTAGATATAAGATGCTTTTCCAAAACATACGTTTGACTCCCATATGTAAATTTTAAAGGTTATTTTTTTTAACTAATTTTAAAATTTAAAATGGCTCTCCTACAAAACGTAAAAATCAGACTTGCCACAGAGTTAATAAAATAGGCGAAACATGCAGCTGACCCATAACATCTTAAATGATCTTGGTCACATTCGACCGACGAGGGAGGGAAATTGCTTCTCTTGGCCAAACATCAGTGAGAAGACGCACAATGAAACATACACTGGCATTAGCAACGCACTGACATTTTTTCTTTTGGACCTAAGATATGAGTACAAATTGTTAGTTTAAATACATAAAAGACACAATAAATTGTATGAAAAAATTTATTAAAGATGTTTAGAATGTAAATTGAATTTCTTTTCTGCTGCATATTTCTTATAGTTATGCAAACAGCTCTCATAGCAATCTCATTTTTTCTTAGTATCTATTGCTTTTAATAACAATTTGAATTGCTTTTCCAAGAAGCAGCAGCATAAGGAACGACAGATAGTGATTAAATGCATCTTTTACTCCTCTTTTAATAATCAATTTTAGTTTTTAAAACCAATTTCGCATTAATTTAAATTTTTTTTTTCTTCTCTGTTTCCTCTTTTTACATCCAAATGACAATTCAATTATTTTAAAAGCAGACAAAAAACATACAGAGTAGTGCCCTTTAAAGGCATTAACATGCCATTGAAGCATACGATTACATCACTGCTGCAGTGTTTGTGTAATTTAAGTTTGATTGCATTTTGACCTTTTGTGTTACGACAAATTGTCTTTTGATTTATTAAACATTCATTTGATAATAGTTGCAAATTAATTCTAATTTACATATTTACAATAAAATACGGGTATTAAGTAAAACATTATTCCTGTTTGTAAATGACATTGCTTTAAACATATAAATTTTAAGGACATGACTATACATGCTCTAAAATTATACGAAAGTAGTTAATATTGAGAATGTGGTTTAAAAGTTCATTTTTATAAATAAAAATTATATAAACTTTTTTTTTTGTTTTCTTTTGAAAGCAAAAATATATCATTGTTGTTTTTTTAAGGTCATTTTCACCAGAGTTGCGGAAATGCTCACTCATTGCTCAATGATATGTACCCACAAAAAATAATCGAAATTTCGTAAGCAGTACATTATTTTGTTGCAATATATATAAAAGCTCTTAGCAGGAAGCACATAAATTTTTTCTAAATAAATGCAATTTTGTATGACATAAAATGTTAAGTTACCAAAACACAACAAATTTTTTAACTTTCCCTTACAGAAGTGCATACTAAAAAACACAACTGTAAGGCAGAGATAAACAGATTTCGAATTTACGACGAGTTACGAACTTAATACAGTATGATTTTGTTTTAAATTCAACTTTTTTATAGTTTCAATTTTAGAACATCTAAACTACGCTGCATTGAGCGCTTAAAAGGAAATGCTACTAAGTGGGACATCACGAACAAATATCATGTCATACGTAAGCAGGTTTATAAGCAATAACAACTCGTCATTCCCATACAAAGCTACATACATACGGCGAAGCAGTATTTTTTGCTGGGAAATTATATTGATGTTGGATATTATACAGAGGAAAAATTTTTTATTGCATATTTTTACAAAGTCTCTTTATAGCTAAATGATCAGTTTAAGCTACCTACAAATTGACTAACTTTAAGCTAACTTCTGAGTAGTCAGTAAGTCAACCACTTTACCCTAGGACATCACAATGTTAAAAAGTCAGTTATTTTTAATAAAAATAATCCAAGTATCAGCTACTACAGGTTGCAAAGTAGTTAGCTTAAAGTGAATTAAAAGTTAGTTGAGTTGCTTATAGGGTAACAAAAAGGAAGGATGTACGTATAAATCCTTCCCAATTCTTTTCATTTATATACGTATCAATTAAAATCTTCGTGTGTATACTTCCCCGTTATATTTGCGTATTTGTAGTTTTTTTTAATATTTTATATTGAGAATATGGTGGACAAAAGACAAAGAAACAGAAAATTCCACAAGCGGAAGAAACTTTGCAGGATAAAGGAAACGAAATTTGTATTAAAGAAATCGACATATCTCTGGACGCAATTGACATTGACAGGAATCAAATTAATTTGCAAGGCGAGCTTAAGGAACTATGCTTAAAATTTCATCCTTTGGTTTTCTATACTGTATCCTTATTAAAAATATTAAGTTACAGATACTCCAACATACCTCTAAGTGTTCCTAGTCTTTTAGTGCAATAACAACAAACTCTAAAAAGAACTCTTCCTCCTGGATCATATTTCCTATAGGCTTAGAAACAAATTTAAAAAAGGTTGGCGATGTTCTTATAAAAAAATACTAAAGAAGAAGTTGGTCTTTACAGAGGAGGGATTTTAATTTCGTAATAAGAAAATCAACGGCGAAGTTCGAGCCATTTTGTGTAATTCACCAGCACGTTCGTTTGTTTGTGGAATTAAAAGACACAACTCTTTAATTGGATGCAAGTGTGAACAAAAAGATGTTTACGTATCAAGAGTTACAACTTTTTGCCGATAAAAACTAAGAAAAATATACCAACATTGAAATATCGCTCGAAAGTGCAGGAATTAAAATGGTGTCACAATAACGAAATTTGTTGAAGAATTTTCGACCATATAAAACAATATTTCTAAAAAGAATGCCTTTAGCGTACTTATATAAGGGTACAACCAATAAATATGTATATTACCGCACTCGAAAACAACTACACCACCAACAAATTATAAATTAAAGAGAAAATCTAAGAAAAGCAGAGAGTCAAGTGATTCGAGGATTGTATAAGAGAGTTAAAGAATTACACTTCCCATAAATTAAAACATTTAATTTATTAAATTTTTTTAAGAAATTTTCTTTGGAAATAAAAAGTATATTTTAGTTTAAAAATTAAATTTACATAGTAAAACGTTAAAAAATGTAACATCTAATATTGTATAAGAATTTTACTGTAGTAAACAAAACCGACAGATGAAATTTGAAGTCAAGCTTAAGTTCGTTTAAGAATAATTTAAATTACAAATTGGGTGATTAATATTAAAGAAAAATTGGGAAAATTTAATTTTAGACACCAGCAGAATGGAATTCATATTCTAGACAGCTACCTCCGTCATCAGCACTCTTCGTATCTATTAACTTTCATTCAATGAAATTGTCTTGCTTATACAAAGGAATATTAATAAATATTTCTTTGCTGAAGTCAAAAATCGTTATAAAAATACCGATTGTTTTTGAGATAAAAAGATTTTTTATTTGCGCTTTTTACCTCATATTTTATGTGTTTTGACATAAAGATCTTAAAACCCGCTCTTTTTTGTTTTATCCGTACAATTGTTACCTAAACATTACAATTTAACTGTTTATCCCTAAATATTGGATATTGATTGAAATTGCAGTATTTTTATACCCTTCACCGTAGGTAGAAAGGGTATACAATAATAATTTCCGACCCCATACAGTATATATATTCTGGTTTACGATGTAGCTGTCTTCTTCATTAAGTAGCTGACTAAAAGGCGACAATTGATTTCTTTAAAGCAATGAGTTTTTTCTCATACGACTTAATTTAATTTAAAACTTTAAAACTCAGTACTGCTTTTCTCTAAATAAAAAATATTAACTTTAAATGTGGGGTACCTGGCTCGTGTGCTTACCAACAAACTTTAACTCGAAAATACACGTTATTCTCAAAGTATGAAATTTCAACACTCTACCTATTATAGATCACAAGTTTCAAGACAATAATTTTTGTCCTTGCAGGCGAAGTAAAATTTCAAGGCTCTGCATATTTTACATCCTCAGCACACGCTACCACACTCATTATTCCAATCCAGCCTGTTTTTTCCTCGACTATACACATACATATATGATTCGTACACTCTACATGTTATAGATCCCTAGGTACACTGTTTGTATGAAGGTACTACGAAAACTGTTCTAATCCAGCCGGTTTTTTCTTGACTAGGCATATTAAAAAAAGTGTATTAGTTATTTACGAATCTATGCACATTAATTAGAATTATGCTAGAAACACAATTGGGACGAACGACGAATTTCGTCCAGCATGACGAATTCGTTGTTGAAAGTTCGTTGCGTAAATTCGCAGTGTGACGCACAATAAGGACGAAAAAATAACAGCTGTTATAATAAACAAAGTTGTGTGTGGCAAAAAATAAATATTCAAGTTTTATTTATTGAGAATTTTTTCTAGCAAAAGATAAATATTAAAAAATATGAATCAAAGAATTTTGAGTTTGGTTAAAATATTAAAATAATAAACATCATGTTTATGATGGTTTGAATGCAAAAATGAAGCATTAACAAAAAATAATTAAAAAGCAATTTTATGGTAAATAATTGTGTATATTTAAATTAAATTGTGTTATTTAAAATCAAACAATTATAAAAGATTGAAATATATCTTCTTTTACTAATATGTTTGAAAATAAAAAGGAAACGCGGTATCTCTGTACTGATTTGTTCGTCGTTCGTCGGCGTTAAAAATAGAAATAAATCTATCGCAGTGTTCGTTACGCACGACGAACTTTGTTTGACGGCGGTATTGTGTTAATTTTCATAAGCACAAATGTGTTTTATTTTTGACGACGAAAATTCGCACCGAAAAATTTGTCGTTCGTCCCAATTGTGTTCCTAGCATTACTTGTATAACATTTTAAGACTTAATTTGCTATAGTTTTCATAGTCTACGATAATCATTTTATGTTGATCAGGAAAAAGTCACAGTCCGGTTGCTTCTATGTTTAACAAATGCCTTTATTTCCTTTTAATGCTTTAATAACAAAACCCTGATCAAATGATGGAGTTTAGAAAATTTTCTAAAAATGATTTTATTTTATGGAATGTCTAATTCTATTACGTGTTATTTAACATATTCATAGCAGCTTTTACACTTTACATTATATTTAAGGTTTTGAGAAGTCTAAATATTCAGCATTACATTGTTTGACGGGCTTCATGTTGATGAAGTAAAAAACCGCAACTCTTTTTGTCTATTTATTTCTATAGTTCATTCTTTGTCTATTAACGAAGTGAAAAAAAAAATTTGCCATGTCACAGAGCTAAATTCCGTTCGGAAGTGGAATTGATTCCGTACTTTGCTTCTCTAGAAAACGTAAAACGAAAAAAAATGTCGGAATGAAAACCCTTGCAATTTGCTATGTGGAATTGATATTTTTAGAGTTTTTTAGCCGATTAAACTATTCAGGACATCATTTTATTAAAATTCTGCGACGTATTTTATCAATTTACTGCTGTTATTAAAGATATTTCGGGCATTTTTGTTATGTTTTTTCTGACTTAACAACACAAATATTTTTTGACTTTCAAAAAATTAATTTATTCAAGCATTTCAGACATTTCGTTCGGAATTGAAATGATTTCGTAGTTATCATTTCGATCGGAATGGTTTTAGCTTCTATAGATTCCGTTCGGTTTTAGTAAATGGAAAAAAAACAAAACCGCTTTTAATGTATTACATATTGAAACATTAGAACGACTGTGACAAAACAAAAAATAGATGCTTTGAAAGAAATTAAAAATTTAAGAAATACATCTTTCACCAGATTGTAGTCTGAACCCTCCCCTATACTCCTATACTCCAAGGTCCAATTTTTCTGACGCAAGGTCCAATATTTTCTGCATAAATTAATGAATAGACAGGTTTTGTAAAATCATTTATTTTCTGGACAGATTTGCAACATTGCTTTTTCAAGTATTTCGGCCCTCTTAATAGAAATCAAAGCCAAAAACTTTTTATCAAATCGTCTTCTTTGATGTTGGGTCCCTAGTTATATTTTTTACCCGATATGGCCACAGAACGGTCCGGAAATTTTAACAAGATACAGAGAAAGTACATTTTGGACCATCCTGTTTCCTATGATAATGTTGAAATAGACCTGTAATATTTTGCCTCCAGAGGTAATCTGGTATTTACTTTGAAATCGGTAACCATAATCCTTTCTTAAAATATGTACCACAGTGCGGGGTGAAAGTTTGGCATTTTTTGACAAAATTCTCTCTCCATAACATTTTTTATCGGTCGATTTATTAATGACCAAAGTCTTACATACAAAACAGGAAAAACCACGTATAAAAATTCCAATTCTATTAAAAGTTATGGATTTTTGACCACTGTGCTTTGTAGAGTTTTAAGGTATGGTCCAGAAAATAGCCATTACTAATAAATATATATTTTGAATAGTTTAAATGGCTATAAATTGCTTAAAATATCAATTCCACATAGCGAATTGAAAGTGGTTTTATTCCGAAAAAATTTTTCGTTTTACGTTTTCTATAGAAGCAAAATACGGAATCAATTCCAGTTCCGAACGAAATATAGCTCAGGAATATGGGTGAATGTTTTCTATTTCATTCTTATGTTGGCAAATTAATAGTGCTTTTGTATTTTCTTCGTTTTAATGAAACTGAACAGAATCTATAGCAACTAAAACCATTCCGATCGGAATGGTAGCTACGGAATCATTTCCATTCCGAACGGAATTTGAGACATGCCTGTATATATTCTAAAAAATTTGCAAATATCTAAAGATCATTTAATATTTACATGAGGACTAAAATCAATAATTTTACAATAATTAATTTATTCTTAAATTTAAAATTGTTCGTATAAAAAATATTTTTTATTTCCCCTTAAATCTTGTTCCAATTTTCACGGCTACTGTAACAGCCTTGTAAACGAATAAACCGAAACAAATAAAATACGAATGAATCACATTTTATAATCAGAAAAGCGACTCATTAAGTTGAGTAAATGAAAGCAAAATTGTCGTAAATCGTGTGGACGTTCTGTGGTTGAGAAGGGGGGAGAGAACAAAGAAACGAACAATAATACAAAAGTATCGGTTCAACAAATGTAAATAAAATAAAACAACAACCACTGCAATTGCTGTTGTGTGGGGGAGGTGATTGCAACAAATACTGACAATTGTTACTAACAACAATAAAATATATGCGCGCAAAGTAAGTATAATTGTGAGTGTGTGTGTTGGCAATAACAATTTTTTTCCGTTCATGTATTAATGTATAGGCGATAGGAAGTTTGTCTCAGAATATTTCCTTTTACTGTTTGGTGAAGGTAACACAAGTAAATATTTCATTTCTTTATTGCAATGACATATGCGCATAAGGTTAAAATATATTCTAATTGCAGTTCTATAGTTCTATAAGCCCTAGAAAGTTGAGTAATTTTAAAGAGGATTAAATAAGCTCCAATTTGATACCACTCATGTAATTTAAACAACTTAAAAAAATAGTTAAAAAGTTTCAGTAACAATCTTGAGTGGACAAAAATACTCATCTTCTACAACACTACACGTCTTAGTAATTATTGAATACATAAATTATCATTTTATGTATTTTTAGAACGTCAAAACCATATGAAATATATACGAAATGTGTACATAAGGTTTGCGTATTCGGAACATATACATACGTAAGAGAAATGCAGCCTTTAAGTGCCTCCATAGACTGAATGGTAAGGCGATAGTCTATCAGTCTTCAGTTCATGCAGACAAGCCAAGAACATGGCCTTTGCTGTTGTTTACAAAGAAAAAATAATCTCTCTTGTGAGCCCTACCTTACATCCAGGGTACAAAATTGTGAAAATTGTGTCTATTTTTTCTTAAAGACCTCAAATATGTACACTCAGTGGCTCTTTTAAACAAATATTTTTATTTACTTCAAACGATAACCTCATTTTTAAAAAGGTAAACTAAACAGAATACACAAAAAGCAACAGTGAACAATATTAAAAAATCAAAACAATAACCCAAGCTATGCATATGATTGCCAAAAAAAAACATATTTACTTAGGCAAAAAATGATTTTTTTATATTTTTATTTAGCTGTCCTTCAGAGAACTTGCAGGCGTCATTGAGACTAAAAAGAGAAATAAAAAATGTTCTTGTCTTGTTGTCATTGGCACTATTTATTTTTTGCGCTCTCAAGAAAAAGCAAAAAATGAACTCAATGTTAAAAATACTTGTTTTGTTAAACAAGAATAATAAATAATAGTTATATTTAACAACAGCTTTTCAGTGAAAAACGTGAATTTTTATTTATTTTGTTAATTTAAAGAAAATTTACAACGCTTTAAGCCATTACAAAGGCAAGTCAATATGTCTGTTGTACTTATTATTTCTTAAATTTCTTTAGGCCCATTAATAAATATTTGTCTTAATTGAAAGATTTAAAAAAATCAATTTTCACATAAGGGTTAGTAGTGTCTCATTTCAAAGAAAAATAAAAAAATTTTTGTTTTAAATTCGCTAAGGAGAATTTACTCAGCTCACAAACATACTAACATAAGCCGTAAGTTTAGAAAAGTATTATGAATTTTATTGTGAAAGGCTTCTGAATAGTCAGATACAGCAATTTCAAGAGTCTATTTAGAGAAATAGCTTACAGAAAACAGTTTTCTAACTAATAGCTTTCCAACATTTTCACATTTTGATAAAATATTTATTTGAATAATGTTCAAATGCATTGCAATTGTAATAATAATAATAATAATAATAATAATAATAATAATAATAATAATATATTTTATAATACTTTCATTATGTTATATGAATGATGAAACGCTCAACAAATACCTCCATAAAAGCCACAGTAAATAATAAATTTTAAATGTTCTTCGGTTATATACTTATATACTCACTGATATGTAAAATTGAATGACAATGAGATATGTGGATATATTTTTATGTCATTCAAGAATATTATATACTCGTACATATGTAAATAAATATAGACTTAAAATATTTTAACAACAAATATTTTATTTTATTTATTCTTAAATTTATTTCAATTTTATTTTTTGTCATAATAAATTATGCATTCCTATTTAATAAAATGGGGATATTGAGTTGACATTTACGAAATGTCACCATCCTACACAAAAATTCAAATATCATCCTTGTACGTAACTTTATTATGTAACGGAAAATATGTAAAATAAACCAAATTAAAACAACCTCCGTTTATTTTAATTTGTTTATGATTTTATAATTATTGTAAGTCATTTTAATTTCTTCTGTTAAAAAAGGTTGTTCCCGTATGTTATCCTTAAAATGCTTCATTTAGTAATGAAAAGGTTAGTGTTGAAGCAGAAAATCTATACATTTGTGTTCGCATCACGTAAAAACTACTGGATAGATTTAAACAAAATTTTGTGAGGAGGTACCTTGGTATCCTGATGCCCATATACGATACTTTATCATTTTCAAGAGAAAGTGATGAAAAAGCAGTAAAAACGCAATTTCCGGTTTAAAGGTACTGAAATTTTCCGTTTAAAACTGTGTATTTTAAACACGGTTGCCCACCTTTTATTTTTGAAAGTGGGATATTTTAACCACTATTGGGCAACATTAGGCGCCAATTCAATACAATTTGTATTTGATTTGTATTTTTACTTTGTGGAATTAAATTGTTATTAAAATATTTTTAACACCTCTTTCAGAGCTTTAAAATAATTTTTAGGATTTTTTTATTTTTATAATTGGTGTGGAATATTTTCAACGAAAAATCGAGCAAAATATTTTCAGGACGCCCTCGACGCACAGTGTCGTGACTTCATATAACGAGTGGCCATAAATAGAAAAAGTTATTGTAAAGAGCTAAAATTTGGCACATATATTTAGGTTGGCAAAACGTAACAAAATTTAAAAAAATTCGGAGCAAGGATTCGTGTCCTACCCATATATCCTGAAATTTATAAATGTCATAAAAGTTAGAAAAAATGCTAACTTTATGAATTTTTTTCTATAGTAATTGGATGCGATATTTTTCATGATTTTTAATTACATGTGTCGATAACAGTGTATGCATCATTATAAGAATGATATTAATAAAACAAAACAAAACTTTTTGTGATAAGCAAACATATAATAGCGAAGAAAAAAAATTTTTAAAGTATTACCGGGATATTTTTTCTTTCATTTTATAACAAAAAGTATGTGAATTTATAAAAATAAAAATTTAGCTGAGCTTAAGTGCGCCAATTTTAATAATAATTATTATTTTTCGCAAAGTAAATTGCCTAGTGGAAAAAATAAAAAAACAAAACTTTCAAATTTATATCAAATTTATATAAATATCAAAGAATTCATTTTTCAATAAAAACGCATGCAATTATATTTGTTTTATTCCGAAATGTAACAGAAACAATGAAAAAATCACTAAATTCAAATATTAATAACAACATTGTAAAAAAAA
Organism: Phasia obesa; assembly: GCA_949628195.1. Lineage (NCBI taxonomy): Eukaryota > Metazoa > Arthropoda > Insecta > Diptera > Tachinidae > Phasia > Phasia obesa. Next base: position 57,157,082 of record OX451218.1, on the reverse strand, counting down.
TTGTGAAGTTTTTAGCCAAAATATGTACTTAAAAAAATAGTCAGCTTCGATAGACCCGAAAAAATAGGCAAAAAATATGTATATACTTAAGTTTAAGGATATATTGAAGGTGGGGGCGTCCGTTCATCTAATTGAAAAAAAATAAGTGTCTTGTCTTCGAAATTAATTAAAAAAATTTTATTTAACTTTTAATTTTTTTAATTTTTTTGTAAAAATATATTTTTTAGCCTAGGGCCTTATCTGAATTGAATTAAATTAAATCATGAAATACCGTTTATATACTTAAAACATAATACAGCAACTAATCTAGTACAAATTTGGTTTATTTGCCAACTAAATTTAATTATTTAACCCTACGAAGTACATGCTCATTTTTATTCCTTTTTTATACAAAATTGTAGTTATTTCAAACCACAATTTTGAAGAGCCATATCTTTGGAAAAAACTATTATTTTAATCTAATTTTTTTTTTACGCTTATTAATAAAAGTGTCTTTTATTAAACCCCATTAGCCATTTTTTTAATTTCCATAATTGGATTTTTCTATATATGGCCACACTCACAACACTGTGCGACGTGGCGGGCACAGCTTGTCATTCATAAAAATATGAAAATGAAAAAAACACAATAAAGAATTAAGGGTCCTAAATACACGCAAAGAAAAAACATGGTTATGGTATGGTAACAGGAACTACATAATGTTCCCTGTAATAATGTATGGTTGCAATAAACAAATTTTAGTAGTCAAGATAAACAAGTTTTGGTCAAGATTTCATCATTAAATTGTTACTACACCCAAAAACTGCAACATGGTTTGTTTGAAATACATAATATTTAGGCCACATATCGCACTTGATCAACAAGAGTGTATTGACTCTAAATTTTAAATTTTCATTTTTTGCAAGAAATCAACCAACAACATCAATATTCATCTACTGTAAAAATTTTAACGTATTCTGATTACTCTTTCATCTCAAAACCCGCATATAAGACCATTTTCGTGATAGTGTCTTGAGTACCTTTATATCAACAAAAAGGTACTATTTTTATTTGGCAATAATTCCAAAAAATTTAAAAGAAAAACAGTGTAAATATATTATTAACCCCATAAACGATCAGAACCCGTACAGTGTCTAAATTGCCAAGAATATGGTCATACTAGGGCTTACTGCAAGTTGCCTCCGGTTTGCGTTGTGTGTGGAGAGCTACATTGTTCCGCCCAATGCGACAAAGTAAGGGATGACTCGAAAGTTAAAAAATGTAGCAATTGCGGTGGAAACCACACTGCTAACTACAGAGGTTGTCTATTTTTTCCATGGTAAGGAAAACCACTCAACAATTCAATACTCCTGCTCAGCACCCACAATATCGAGCAAATGCTCATTATCCTCAGTTAGCCCAACCAACAACACAACATGTTACATACGCAGATGGTAAAAACCAATCATACCTCAGTACATAAAGCGACACCAACAACTAATTCTACTCCAAATTTGCACTCAGAACCTAAAGAACACACACCATCTGGTAACTATAATCGTCTCGAAGCAAGCATCGAGACATTAGTGCATTCGTTAAACAGTTTTATGAGCTCTATGAGCAGCATGATGCAAGAAATGGTACGCATGCAATCTATGATGTTGCAGGCGGTACTAAACAAACCATGAACTGTTTAAAAATATGTTTCTGGAACGCAAACGGCTTTCGCCAACATAAAAATGAACTCGAATACTTCCTCAAGAACCAACAAATTGATGTCATGCTGATTTCCGAGACACACTTAACAACAAATAGTTTTTTTTTTAAATCAATGGCTATATTTTATATGATACTAAGGACTCCCGGATCGGGGATCTTCTCTGAGGATCTTGATCTTTCAATTTCACTTAGGCTTCCCGATACCTGCACCGTGTTCCAGGCTGAAATATATGCTATATCAGTAGCGGCAAGGAAAATTGAGGAACTTGCGATGGAGGCGTCGACTATCGATATTTTCGTAGATAGTCTAGCCGCCATTAAGGCCCTTAACTCAAAAGTAGTGAAATCTAAATGTGTGTTAGCTTGCATACAATCTTTAGCCCTACTTGAACGACATCGTATAATGATAGTGTGGGTTCCAGGACATGAGGGCATTCGTGGAAGCGAGATGGCCGATCAATGTGCGAGGAACGGTTCGAACCTGGATGTGACGGTTGCCCAAGGGGAAATCAATATCCCATTGGCCGAAATGTCTAACATACTGGGAGAATGGTCCCTGAAGGAAACGGCTCGCAGGTGGTCTATACTAACCACTTGCAGATTATCTAGAATCCTTTGGCCCTCAATTGATAAAAAAAGGACAAAGGCACTACTGATCCTCGAGAAAAGCTCGTTAGCACTTCTGGTTGGTGTTATAACGGGACACTGTATGATCGGACGTATGTCGGAGCGTATGGGAATCTCTCGTGGAGGGTGCTGCAGAAGCTGTATGGATGAGGAAGAGGAGTAATCAGTTCAACACCTTCTCTGCGACTGCCCGGCTCTTCAAGAGCGTAGGCTCAAATTTCTGGGTCAAAGATTCTTCCAGGACCTGGACTGTCTCAGGGATGTGACACTGAGTTGCCTATTAGGCTTTGCGAAAAGCTCCGGGTGGTTTACAAGAACCACCGGTATCGGAGTTCTTTAGGGAATGGTGGGGGTTGACGATCGTTGGGGCATTACAATGGGCCTTATTGGCCTCCGAGTGAACTCGCGTTTTTTTGCGGGCGGCCCGTTTAACCTAACCTAACCTAAGGACTCCCGTGGAAGAGCATGTGGTGGCTCGGCAATACTTATTAAGGCCCGAATCAAACATTATTTACTGCATGATTTTTGTGAGGATAACCTTCAAGCAACAAATATCTGTCTTGAAGAATTTCATCAAAGCTTAGTTATTTCTATTATTCACCTCCTAGATTTCAAATATTGGAAATTCAGTATAGCAACTTCTACAAATCACTAGGTCCCTGTTTCATAGCATCAGGCGACGAAATTATTAAAGCTGAAGCGTCACTTGAATTATCCTCAGATCATTCACCCACTATCGTCTATATATGGGACAAACAAAACATCATATCACCAACGACTAGCACAAGCATTAATTGGTTGAAATATAGAAAGTATCTTAGTAATCATTGTTCAGAAAACATCCCGCTAAGAACAACTGAAGACGTAGAGCGGAGTCTTATTGACTGTGACCAAAATCTCAAATCAGCTGCCCAACATTCAGCAATAACCCGACAATTAGCTAGATACAATCAAATTTATTCTGCAGATATCGAACGGCTCTTGGCTGAAACAAGAAAAATTCGTAGAGAATGGCAATCACAGAGATCTCCTCAACTCAAAAGCAGACTTAAAGAATGCACGAACCGGCTAAGAGACATGCTAGAATCTAGAAGAGTAGCATCTCTGGAAAACTATTTGGGAGACCTAGACGCAACTCCTCAATCAGATTATTCATTATGGCGTGCTTGTAGAAACCTTAAAAGGCCAGTCTTACGTAAGCCTCCCCTGCGAACTACATCTGGAGGCTGGACAAGGAGTGATACCGAAAAGGGCAATTTATTTGTTGGACATTAGAAAAGGGTTTTTACCCCAAATATATCGACTGATATAGTTGAGTTGCCAAATGTCCAGGCTAGTGCTGCAGTACCGATAAGATTTAAATTTTGTGATATTAAAAAGGCAATAACGGATTTAAACACCAAAAAAGCCCCTGGCGTTGATAAAACCAGTAACAAGATGTTATTTGATTTGCCCCGTATAGCTCGCAGAATCGTTCTTTTTATTTTTAATGCCATTTTACGTCTTCAGTGGAAGGTGTCCTTGGTTACCATGATACCTAAACCAGGAAAAGACCACACAAAAATTCAATCATACAGACCTATTAGCCTTTTATCAAACATGTCAAAGCTGTATGAGAAGATGTTAATAACTAAGCTTAACCCTATTCTAAGCGACAAAGGATGTATTCCAAACCATCAATTCGGATTCAGGAGAAAACATAGTACGATCGAACAAACTCACAGGTTAGTCAATGTTGTTAAGAAGACATTTGAAGAGAGAAAATACTGCAATGCCCTTTTTATCGACGTTTCTCAAGCATTCGATAAGGTATGGCATGAAGGCCTAATATATAAGCTAAAACTGAATTTGCCCGCAAACCTACATAAGCTGCTAGATAGTTATTTAACCGAACGAAAATTTATTGTGAAAGAAGGAGATTTTTTGAGCTCAACCCAGTCAATCGAAGCCGGAGTTCCCCAAGGTAGTATATTGGGGCCCTTTTTATACTTATTGTATACTTCAGACATGCCAACTAGTAACCGAGTTCACACATCGACATTTGCTGACGACACAGCTTTTTTGAGCATTCACGAAGGACCCGAAGTAAATAGTATCACGATATTTACAAGACCACATATCCAATTTAGAAAAATGGTTGAAGAAATGGAAAATAAAAGTTAATGAACAAAAATGTACTCACATAACTGCGTATAGAATCTTGCCCCCTATTCTGATATATCTCGGCATACATCTTGACCGGCGCCTTACATGGAAACGCCACATAGAAAGAAAGTTAACACAAATGAAGTTAAAAGCAGTCCAACTAAACTGGCTTATTGGCAGAAATTCTACTCTAGCTTTAGATTGCAAACTTTTATTATACAAGTCAATTCAATTATGGGGCACTGCCTCAGCTACCAACGTAGAAAAAATTCAAAGGCGCCAAAATAAGATTCTTAGTATAATTACATCTGTTCCTTCGTATATAAAAAATTCGAACATCCACAAAGACCTAAACATGCATAACCCTCAAATTACAGTAACCGTGAAACATACATATTTTTTCTGTCCAGCACTGGTTGGACTTAACAAGTATACTTATATTTTAGACTTAAGATATGAGTAATTATTGATAGTTCAAATATATTGAAGATACAATTAATAAAAATTGCGAAAAAAACACATTTTTGTTAAAAAAATACGAAACAATAAGTAAGTAAGTAAGTAAGTAAGTAAGTAAGTAAGTAAATAAGTAAGTAAGTAAGTAAGTAAGTAATTAAGTAAGTAAGTAAGTAAGTAAGTAAGTAAGTAAATAAGTAAGTAAGTAAGTAAGTAAGTAAGTAAGTAAGTAAGTAAGTAAGTAAGTAAGTAAGTAAGTAAGTAAGTAAGTAAATAAGTAAGTAAGTAAGTAAGTAAGTAAGTAATTAAGTAAGTAAGTAAGTAAGTAAGTAAGTAAGTAAGTAAATAAGTAAGTAAGTAAGTAAGTAAGTAAGTAAGTAAGTAAGTAAGTAAGTAAGTAAGTAAATAAGTAAGTAAGTAAGTAAGTAAGTAAGTAAGTAAGTAAGACGATTTCATTGATTGATTCATTGGTACATTTATAATAATAAAAATAATAAATAAAAAATTTTTGTTAGAAAAATGTCTCATCACTGCTAGAAAGCACATGAAAAATGGTCGTGATCAACGTTGGGCTGACAAAGACTACAAAAATGCTCACTTGGGTATAAGATGGAAGGCTAATCCTTTTCGTGGTGCCTCGATTAAGAAGTACGGTTTTTGTACCTTGTGACCGCAGCGTAAATTACGTAGCTTGAAATTTTACAAAAAATTTTTTTTTTAATATTTGTTTAAAAATATTTTTGCTTTAATATTTTTTTAATTTTTTTAAAAACTTTTTTTTTTTTGCAAAAATAGGATCTTCCTGTAATCAAATTGCGTTAGAATTTTCAGACAAAAGCAAAGACCTCCCAAAAAAAATCGTCAAATTGTGTCTTTTGACTGCTCCTGGTCACTAGTGGGCACCCTGTGGGTCTATTGCCTTTAATACAAATCAAAGCAGAAAAATCCTACCAACCTAAAAAAAACCAAAAATATATAACCCGAGATCTACATGCACTCCATGCGATATACTGTTCATGGTCTAATATTTATTTAACAAAAAAACCAAAAGAGAATTATTACAACAGAAAACAATAACAACGTGAAAAAATATAGGTGCGCGTAGTTTTTTGCCCATAGCCTCGAATGGAAGGGTCCGATGTTGCTGAATTCCATTAGTGAAATTTTCGAAGCTATCGGTGATCGGCTGCTAACTAGGCAGATCGGTGGGCCTACATTTTCTGTATTTCTTCTTGTGCCTTGGCAAAGTTGATTTCAACCCGAACACTGACGGACGGACATCGCCTAATCAACTTCTCTATGTATAAGGATTCAGAATAATTATACTTTATGGGGTCGAAATTGAATATTGTAGAATTTACACACGGAATGACAATCTTACACTTTTCCGACTGTGGTGAAGAGTATAAAAATGTTCCCATATAACACCTTATAGTTTTTAACCATACTATAATCGTTCCGTTTAACCATAATATTATAATGTTTAATAATAATACGGTTTGACTACACCTATAAAATTTAACCATAATATGTTTCTCTTAGATTATGGTTACCTCAACCATGTTTTTCTGTACGTGTGCAAAGGAAATTTGTACAGTTCATTTTAATATGTTGTTGTTATTGTACTCGGTAACGAAACTTTCCTGTTAACAAAATTTTTACACAAAGATTGCAGTGGGGTACAAAATTAGTTTGAATTTCAGCAATCTGTGATTCCATTTTGAACCTATGGTTTCTAGGGCGAAGTTACTAAGAATTCTTTATAACTACATTTAATACATGACTTTAAAAGTACAAGATTTAAGATTTTTATATACTTTATGAAACAACCTTTAGACTTTCCCTTTATGTTTTTATTACTTGCTTTTAAACAGTTTAAGGGTCTACTTTTTTTTATTTCGGACCAGCACTCAGGGGATGACCCCTGCTCATGCAAAGCATTGTGCCAGAGCTAGGAAATTAGGTTATGGGAAGGAGGATACTCCCTCTATCCTCCTTTCCATAATGTTTGTGGACATTCGATTTGAATTTTCCAACAGTGTTGTGCGCGAAAACGTGCGGATATCGGGAACTAGTTCCCTAATCTCATTAGAGCACATTCCATTGTAGTAGCGATAAAATAGCGAAACACAACCCACATTGCTTCGATGTTCAAGAGAGTCAATAGAGTTGGATAACCTACTGTCACCTATGAGCTTCTTCGCCCTCTCCTGCACGCGGTCGAGTAGTTCCAAAACAGACTTTGAAGCACCGGCACCATACATGAGAGTTGTATTCCATTTTTGGCCGGATGTAAGTGGTATAAATAGTAAGGAGATCAGATTAGGTGAAATATGTTTTACACCGCTTAAAAAAACCGGGATCTTGAAGGCTTCTTTTGAGATTTGAAAAATGTGCTTAGTCCATCGAACGTCACACTGGATTTTCATGCCAAGAACATCAAGAGCTTCTGATTCCTTTATAGTTATACCACCCATAATTACAGATGTAGCACCATTTTCGGCCGAACGCCGGTGCGATAACATACAACATTGAGTCTTACGAGCTTTAAAGTCGACTCTATTCGCCCGGCCCCAATTAGATATTGTTACGAGATCGTGATTGAGTGTATCAATCATGTTTTGCCGCTTGGCCCCAATCTCTAAAAGGCTCGGCCATCTGCAGAATGAATACGAATGGCAAATGCTGCTATCATCTGCAAAAGAGTAGATAGGGTTGGAAGTTTGACAGAGAAGGTCATTTAGAAAAATAAGAAACAGGGTAAGAGAAGCAACAGAGCCTTGCGGTACCCCTGAATTAATCTTGAAGTCATTTGATGAAATCCCATCTATAACAACTCGTATAGTGCAATCCCTGAGAAAGCTCGATATAAATCGAGAAAAGCTAAGAAAAGCCAGGAAATCCCCCGTAGAGCGCCCCCTACGAAAACCATACTGGCGGTCGCTTAGTAAGCTGTTAGACTCCAGATACTTGACTTGATACTTTCCATTACCTGAGAAAGAGTAGAACAGACTGAAATTGGGCGGTAATTTTTAAGGGTTGTTAGCCTCTCCTTTTTTGGGGAATGGCGTTACATTAGCTAACTTCCAGCACATTTGAAACGATTGTAAAGATAGGCACATTCCTTTATCTCTACCTTTATCTATTTTTCATACACTGAAATTTGTAGTCAAGCTTGAGTTCGTTCTATTCCATCTAAGAAAGAATAAATTAAATTACAAATTACAAATTAGGTGATATTATTAAAGAAAAATTGGGAAAATTTAATTTTTAGATACCAGTAAAGCGGAATGCACATATTCTAGACAGTTACGTCCGTCATCAGTTCTCTTCGTATCTATCTACTTTGGGTAGTGTTTAGTTGTAAGCATCATATATTTAATCAACCAAACTCAGATAAAGGAATACGAAAAAACTTTATTCAATAATCAATCGTCAGTTGGTAATGTTGAAAGAAAACAATACAATTTTGAACTACATAGTAGTATGTCTTTGAGTGGACTTACACCATTTTCAAAGTAATTATATTTGTAACTTCATTAACTACGAAAATTTATACTGATAAAAAAAATGAAAAAGTTCATAGTAAATTGTATTCACTTTTATAATTAACTAATTTTGTTTGTGTTGGTGCCCCGGTAGGCTAGTAGGTAGTGTACTAGTCTATCAGTCTGAGGGTTGTGGGTTCGATTCCCATCAAAGACTCTGGGTGTTTCACTACAACGAGTGAATGTCTTCGTTACTATGCTCGGCAAATTAAAGTTAGAATATAATTTGTAATTGTATTGTAACATTTAATAAATAAATAAAATAATTTTTTGTCAAAATAGACTTACACCACTTTCAATTTTCTTAAAAAATAAAATAAAAAAACAGTAATATAAACTCAAAATTTTGTCAAATCAACGCTACATTTACTTCTTTTAGGGATGTATTTTCAATTAATTTTATGCGTTGTTTTTCTTAGAATGTTTTACAACTGTTTAAAATTGTTGTTAATTTAACAGAAGAGAACCTCATTATATTTTAATAATAATACAACATTTAAATTGTGTATACATAGAGTAAGCAAGAGTTAATGATGAACTTTTTCATTACTTTATTTCAAAAAGTCGTCAATATAAGATTCTGCCAATGATCACCACCACGCCCTTCTATATTACAAACTTAAAAGCAGAAATTGCAAACCTTAATCTAAAAAGGAACGATATTGGTTCTCTTGGCCTAACACCAGAAAAAAGACACCCCTCCAGCCCCCACCCAAATTATAACAGAAACCATAAAAAACTTTTTTGTCTACCACTGGCTGGACTAAATTAAGTATATTTTTTTAGAGTTAAGATATTAATCATACTTGGGATTTTTTCATTGCCATTGAATTTTCATTGGCATTATTTCAAATAGTTACAATGAAAAAAATTTTAACTACCATCTAATGCTACTGTTTTATTTTTAATTACAATTGTTTTTACCATTGTATCATTGTTTTTATTAAACACAAATTTATGATTGCATTTGGTTTAAATAACTACGAATAAAGTACTAATCATGCCTGCAGCACTCTAGTTTTGAAAATCTGTACTACACATTCTCCAATGGGTTAAAAATTTGTCATAAAAATTTAATTCTCAGAAATTGTTTATATTTTTTTCTGATCTTTATTTGTTTTTATAAGAAAAAATGCACATAATAGGAGAGCAGAGAATGGAGGTAGGACTTCTTTAAAAACATCATCACAAAAAGGTTGATTGCAAATGTGGCCAATAATGATAATGCTTTTTTTTATTCTCTAATCATTAATTAATGGTAATGATTTTGTTTTGTAAATAATTACTAATGAAATTTTTTCATTAAAAAGCATTACCATTAATGAAAACAATGGTAATGAAAAAAATTTATTAGCGTTATTTAGAATTCAATGCTAATGAAATTGTCAATTAATTACTCGATCTAATTAATTAGTCAGATGTATGATATGAATACTTATTGTTCGTTTAGAGTAAAATTAAAAATGCAATAAATAATATAAAACGAAAAATAAAACTCGATTGATTTTAAATAAGTTTTTCTTGGACCTTTTGATACTATACTTTGTTCTGTTTCATTAAAAAAATCTAAGCAATTAGTTTCAAACTATTAATTTTGAGCTCAATTTGAATTTAAATGCCCATTACAAATTTAAGAAATGACTAGATGAAATGTTGTGTTTTATATTTCAAGAAAATCAAATTGATTATTGGCATTAGGCTAATGTGTTCTATTGTACTAATTTTTTGATTTGTTATCTATCTGTCAAACTTCTTTGTAACAGAATACCCGAGCTCATTCGTTCAAATATTTTTCATTTAAATATTTAGAATAAATAATTTTCTAATAATGGTGTATAAATTACATTGGCTGATTATAATTTGTTTGATGTTTACGTTTCTTTTCTCTTTATCTAAATACTCAAAGCAACAAAATTATTCCTAATTGCCAAAAAATGATTCCTTTGATATGTTTTCCACAAAAGCCCATATACTTCTTAAGCTGGAAGGCATACAAAATTCCTTACAATCCATGAAACGAAAAGAAATTGAAATATTTTAAATTGTAGATTTTTTTTTTTTTTGTTTTTACTTTGAAATAAGATATTTTCAAAGAAATTCTGTTCACTCTTGTCTTTGTTTTTATTTTTATTTAATACTTATTGTTTTTTTTTCCCATCAATTCCATTTTTTTCATTTGCATTTTTCTGAATAGTTTTTCATTTCCTTTGTTTTTAAGCTTTAAGTATTTTTTCTTTTCTGCATTAGAACAATCTAACCGCAACTAAGGTAAGAACAATTTCTACATCTCCTTTAGTAATCTTTAAACAGATACGTTCATATTTTTGAATACACAGCATTTCGTTGGTCTCAAATAGAAAGGCCCGAACTCAAATAATTGTAACTTTACAGGAAAAGGTAAAAACACAAAAATAACTTTATTATTGATAATGTTTTTGTAATGGACAAGGTCATCTGTAACGCTTGTAAACGCATTAGTTTTTACACTATTGCAATAAATTTTTGTGACGAGGTGTAATTGTGTGAAATGTATTGGAATCACTGAAAAACTCAATTTCGATTCGTATAAAACTATCTTTATCTACTATAACGAAAAAAAATCAGCAGTTAAAAAGCTTTAAAGTGAAGATTTAAAAAATTAATTTGGTCTTTTACTCTGACGTAAACTAATAGTTTTATCGCTGATCTCTAGAATATAACAATATAGATGTAGGAAGACCATTTAAAGTCTTTAGTATATTTTGGTAACAATTTTATATTACAAAATTTTTAATAACTTCTCTATAGTGATTAAGTAACTACTCTCTAGATCCTTGGATCCTGAAGGTTCCAATTAGTAAAAAATAACATTCGCAAACGCTTTAATTTCTTATTCAGAATACTGCCCTCTTTGGAAGTTTTTAAGTTTTTTTATAAGTATCTCAAGCTTTTTTAAAAGTTAAAAGTTCGATAGGTGTTGGATAGGTAAAATCTAATGATTTTAATTGAGAATTAGTATTTTCCTAAAAATTCCACAACTTCTATTGTAAGTTAAAACGGTACGCACTCCAATATCTACTTAACAGAGCCGTGGAACTAGGCTGCATGCAAAATGATCCTATGAAAATTCGCCCAAAACAATAATGAAAAATTACCAAACAATCACCCTAAAAAAAATAAAAAAATTTACCAAAAAAGAATAATGGAAATTTGGCCCAAAAATTGTGAAAATAATAAAATGAATTATCGCCCAAAATGATTTATATCTTTCTTATTATATAAAAAAATATAAAAAAGTCAATAGTTTTAGTAAGAGCATTGATGGATTGGTGTAATTCACCGAGCAAGCTTTGAGCTTGCGACTTCTTAAACCGGTGATTTAATTTATCGAGCAAGCTTTGAGAAATAGTTGTATGTAATCTGTAATAGTTTGAAATATTTAATTATTGTTTATTGTAAAATTTTAGAATTAGGTGCCGCAGGCAAACAATCTTAATAAATTTTTTATAAATTTGAGTAAATAATCAGAATCTCTTTGAAGACTGACACTGATACAACTTTAAATGTTAATATATTTTCTGTAAATTCTACTTTTTTATTTTTGAAAAGCAAAGACAGAAACTAAATTGCTTATTTTTCCAGTTTAAATAGTGATAAATTTTTAATGTTAACATTTCTGCGCTTTCATTAAAAAATTTGATAATGGAAAATTTTGTGTGAAGATTTCTTGGGCTATTTTTCCTTTATGCTTTTGGCCGATTTTTCATAGGGTCATTTTTATTTTTTATTAATTTAAATATTGACGCTGTTTACTCTTAACTTTCAACTTAACGTTCAACTTCATATTATATAGCATAATAAATACATTCTTCTTCATCTTTCTTTCAAAGTTATAAGAATAATCGAATTAGTTTGTAATAATTTGTACATAAGTGTTAATTTTTACGTAAGTTTTATTTCGTAATATAATATTATTTTCAAATATGTAATTTTATTGTAAAGTAATGTAATGTATTGTAATTGCTTTTCTTTTTTTCGAAATTAAATAAATATAAAAAACGGGTATCAGTTGGGGTTTAAAAATGGGATTTTATTTAAATTATTCTTTAGGATTTAGTTCTTATAACTTGTAAGTATAAGTAAATAGCAAATATCCAAAAATAACTTAACGAATAGATGTATGTATGTGTAGAAACTTCCTTTAAACAATAACAAGTAGACATTTCACTATGAGCGTAAAAAGTAACGTAATAAATGTAAAAACTGTTAAAGCTGTACGTAAGGAGTTTTCCTAAACTAAGAAATTAATAAATAAAAAATATAAGAAATATTTAAAGCATTTGTTCAAATTAAATTCAGAAAAATATATTTGCGGTATTCAGTGTTCGATGCAAATGGTCTTGCAAAAGAGCAAAGTGAATGCGGCAAACAGGTGATGACTTTTCTACTTAATAGTATGTGAACCCTTCACATTTTCAAGTCATTTTCAAGCATACCAGTGAACTTTTATTTTATCATAAGTAATGTATGGGCGAAAAGAATCAATATAATAGCTCATAACCAGCCACGAAATCCATCACAATTTCACGTACTCGCGATTTTAAGCAAACGCATCCATCCAATAGCTTTTACTCACACACTTTTTAGGTAAATTAAAATCACTGAACCGTGTGATTTTCCCGTGGCTTCAACTAGTTTCAACTCGTCTGACACTCAAAACTATATCGTGCATTAACTGAACGAAAAAAATGATGCTTATCATTTATTTAGTTTTAAATGAACTTTACAGTGGTTATGACACCCATAAACCTTCTATAAATTAAATTTGATTTGTTTTTTGTTTCAGTACTGTTTGAATTGCATCCCAAAATTTCCTTTATTTGCTCTTTTTTTTTTTTGGGTGATTTTCAAATATACCAAATAAACATTTTAATATTAAAAAAATATGTAGAAACACAGAAATACTATACAAACAGTAATAATGTCAGAATACTTCACAACAAAAATCTTTCAGTATCAGTTATTTACTACCTCTTCCAACTTCAAATCTATTCAAGTTGTTTGGAAATAATATTCCTACAACGCATATTCTATATTTACCAAAAACTAAAATATCTTTTGAATGGAAGTTAACTAGGCTTAGTACTAGCCTCTCTTATTTAGGATTGTTCAAGCGTTCAAGTGTTTCCGTAAAAATCTTAAAAAATTCTATCAGGTAAAAGAGATACAAATGTAAACAACAACAAACAAAATGCATTAAAAGAAAATCCATTAAATGTACTTTAAGATTTATTTGAAATACAAAAACATCATTAGTCGGAACAAATGACTATAAAAATGTATTCACAAAGGTGTAAGTATGTGTACAAGTGTCTCAAAGGACCAACAAGCAGCAGCAAAAGTAATGGAAATACGAATAGTCAGTTAGTGACAGAGTTGCCGTACTGAAACTTTGTGTTTTCTTATTTAATTTTGTAGCTACTTTTTTCGTAAGAGCGTATGTCAAATTACTTTCCTTTGAAACGGAAATAAATTGTGCAAGCACTTGGAACATTACATTACAATTTTATTTTAGAAATTACTCTTTGTGGAAATAAAATCAAATGTTTCTTGTGTGTTGCCAGATTTTGTTGTTAGGAACCATTCACAATACAGGGAAATAAAACAAAAACATTTTTTTTTTGTAATAATTTATATCTTGGGTATTAAAACTTTTATAATTTTAATTTTTCATTAATAGCGCCAGTTAAAAATGTAGAAAATAAATAAAACACTTTTAATTTCTTTGATAAGAAATTTAGTTGTTTATTGAGTCAAAATTTAATTAAAACTAAACTTCACAATATTTTTCATTCATTTATGAACCTTTGTTTTTCATTACAAACAATTTTTGTTTTCTTTTCTTCAAAGTTAGTGAAATATGATATTAGTTTTTATTTTATAGCATTTATGATTATTTTTATTATTTTATTTAAACAGACATAAAGAAATGTTGTCTGCAGAAATTATTTAAAATTAAATTAAATGCAACTAAGCTAAAAATTTCTGTGAGAATCAAAAATTGTTTGTCAAGCAAATCTCAAAATTTCTGTGGGAACGGAAATTATGAAATTTACTCCGAATTGTATTTTTGTACAATTTCGTTCCAGACAGGTTTTTTATTATTTTCAGGGTTAGGGTTACCAGATATAACTCGTGCTATTAACCCAAATTATAAATTCACTGAAATTGATTACTACGGGGTAAGCTAGTTTCGATGGCCATTTCGCTAAATGCTCAAATTAACAAAAATATATCAGCTGAATCGTATCGCAGCGGAAAGTAAAGACTAATTCAGCATTAAATTCCTCAGAACCACAATATAAGAAAGCTAACAAATGTAAATAAAGAAATTACAAAAAACAGAAAAAACAATAAAAAAACCTTGTACATAAAATGGCCTTGTTTTTGACATTCCAAAGAAAAGTGTATAGCAATCGTGTAAAAGTATCCATACATTTCTATGTTTTTTTCAGCTTTTACAGTACGTACACTACAAGAAGAAAGCTTGAATAAAAGTTGTTTAGTCTAATTTCTACTTAATTAAAAGTGGTTAATATAAGAATCTATCATTTTGTCCATACAAAAGTTTAAATATATTTTCCAAACACCCCGATAACTAATGAAGATATATGTTGAATCGAGCTGGAGGCATAATTTTAAATATTTTGGTATTGACCAAAAAGAGATAAGTTCATTAATAACTGAGATATCAACAAACAACAACCACTGCCTTTCGTATTTTTCATATTTTATTGTATTTTTTGTGCTTTTTCAAAACCTCAGAAAATTGCTCCACTCAGATCAAAATTCAAATTTTTAAAAAGCCTTGCATTTGGAAACATCAACGAAATCTATACACATAATAAAACTGTAACAGGGACATTTCTGTAGATAACATATTTTTGGAAAATGTTTTTCCTGGTGCAGATAGTAATCGAAATGGAATAGAAAACACCAATTTTTGAAAATGTGGACTGTCTGTGTTTACATCACCTAAAAACTACTGGATGAATTTAAAAAAAAATTTTGTGAGGAGTTACTTTAGTATCTCGATTCAAATATAGGATACTTTTTTCCTACGTAATTTCACCGATTTAATGGTACTGTAAACTTGACAGCACCTGTTATTTAAGTGAGATATGCTTACCACTCTTAACAGAACTCTAAAATAATTTTGTAATTTTATTCAAATTTTAGAATTTTACCAAGGGATGGGTACCTCAATACAAAGTAAATACATAACCCACAACTGAAGCACTATATACCGTAAATATGTACTGGATTTCATTTTGATATGTCAAACGGTATGAACTGTAGAGCCTTCGCAAAAATAGTGGTAATTCTAGATAAAACTCTACACTCATTGTAAAGAGCTGAATATTAAAATAAATATTCACATAACAACATTTCCAAAGATTAAAAGTAATTGCTTTAACCAACAATAAAAATACAATATTTTCCAAATTTTTAGGTCAGATGCATGTAGTGGAACCTCAACTTTGTAACAAGAATTAAAAATAATTAATACCATATCACAAATTTTAACAAACGATGACTTTATATTATTTATCTAAAAATTGAAATTAATATCCGATCTATTTCTGGCTGCTATAAACACTAGCGAAACAAATATCCATCAATAGCACGGGACATTCTTTGTATAAGTTTTTTCGAACGTAACAACGACTTCCGTGCCTATTGAGTTCTTTGGCCAAGGGTAGGGAAAATGTAACGAAATAAGTTTAGGCAGTTTCGATGAGTACGATTTTGACACGTGAATTTTGTAAATAAAATAAAATGTTTTGTTGCTCATTCTATATAAGGATCTATTTATATTTCAAATTTCATTAAAATTGCATAAATTGCTAGATTTTGCCCGATTGGGTTCTAGTTTTAAAAAGAGGCATAGTCTATATAACCCTTCAGAATAAGGACAAGAGAAATTCAAGCAAAATCACATTTTGCTTGATTTAATCATACACAAAAATTCTTATTCACATTTAATAATCAAACAAAACTTAATCACTCAACAAAAGTAGTATAAAATCCTTGCGAGTATGGTGATCGAACATGTTTAATTCATACGTTCCAACAACACCTGCTGACGATGAATAAAATCAAACCACAAAAATAATTTAAAGCACTTCACCGCTTAAAAAAATTCCCAGACAACTAGATTTTTGTGCTTATTCAAATTTTGTACACTTTGGTCTTCACAGCATATGCAACCATTTATACGAGATGTTTTTGCTTCGTGTGTTATATTCTTCAAAATATTATTCAATAGAATATTTTGAAGCGTTCGATACTTAAAAGCTCAGAGCCAATGAGAATCATATAGTATGGTTGATTCAAAATCAACAAATTTGATCATTTGAATATCAAGCTATGTTTTTAGGGTGTTAATTACGTATGAAGCACTTAGTCACACGGTGCCCTTTTCTGTTGTTCCCATTTTTCCTCTGATCAGAACGTAGCCTTTTGCAGCTTCTATATAAAATTCTATCTAGTCGGTTAGATGAGAACATAAATAGTCGCAATTGGGATTTAATGGGCTAATAATCGGATCATTTAAAAAAATTCTGTTAATCGATTAATTTTATTTAACAATAAACAGATAGGGAATGCGATTACCAAAGGGTAAGGACGCTATTGATTTCGCTACAATGTCAGTTCGTCTGTCAGTGCCTTCTATCTCTGGAACCGTAAAAGGGTGTTCGCAAAATGTTGTGTTATTCGCCTTAATGTTTTTATATCTTAAACCGTAAGAGGCAGAAACTTGAAATTTGCACACAGTAATTAGAACATGTTCTCTATATAAACAATTACAAAGAAAAAAACTTACAAATAAAAGGGTGTTCCGATAGTGACAGGGCCAAATGCGTAAAGGCCCTATTTGTTGAACCCAAATGGGCAGATTCTTAATATTTTATCAGAAAGTGTATTACTATGGCCGCTATAACAACAACTACTACAATTTAAAGGGTGTTCCGATAGTGACGCGATTATCGCTATTTTAATTAATATTTAAATAGTTAACCTCATATCTCTACAGAGTGGGTAAAATTATGTCCGTATAGCAAAAAAAATAAATTAAAGAGTAGAGCGAAAGTGAGAGAAATTTACTTTTGTAGCCTTATTTTTGAACCATAACCAGTATGAGCAATAAAACTAAAAATTTAAGGGTATTTCAATAGTTAACGATTTTGCATATACGATCTTATGTATAAACAGTAATAGGCTGACACTTAAAATTTCCATACATAATCACCCCTATCGTAAATATTTATTCCCATGCAAAAACTCCCAAATTTTCTACTATAAATGATTCCAATAACAAATTTACTTGTATTTTACGATAAAAATCATTCACAATAGAAAATTTTGGAGTTTTTTTCATGGGAATAATTTTTCGCGATAGGGGTGAATATTTTACAATATCAACTGTAACACTGGTAAGAAAAATAAAATTAATTAAAATAAAAGGGTGTGCCCTAGATGTCGCGAATTTGAGGAATTTTATTCCAAACGTTATAGGCAGACACTTGATATATACACGCAAAGAAAAAACATGGTTGAGGTAACCATACTCAAAGAGCAACATGTTATGGTTGAATTATATGGTTATATTCAAACCATATTATTTTAAACCATAATAATTATAATATTGTTGTCATAACAAAAAACAAATACACGAATATTTAAACTTACAATCATACATATTTTGATATTTTCTGCTTACCTTTTTATATGTTTGATATTTTTAATTTAAAACTATCATTTATCAGAAAAAACAAATTCTTTGTTGACAACAAATGTGTATTTAATGTTTTTACGGTTTTAGATGAACCGATAGCTTACACACATATTTCCGAACTGAAAAAAGGAAAAAACCAAAATATGTATTTTTAAAACCAAACATTATTTGTTTATTATTAGTCATACTTAACATACTATGTTTAGTAATAATAATAATAATATATTATGGTTGCAAATATAAATTTATTTTTAAATATTAAAAAAATGGTTGCGGTTATATTTAAATATGGTTCAAATCAACCATGATGCTTTTTTGGTGCGTATAACCATCGAATGATTAACTGTTAACAACAAACTTGTTTATCGTGACCAAATTATTGTTTAAAATAACTTTAATTTGTTCACAGCAAACATGTATTGTTAGAAAGAAAATAGTGTGGTTGCCGTGACCATACAATAACCATGTTTTTTCTTTGCGTGTACACAGGGTATTTAATACTATAAAAAAATAATTAAAAATTAAGGTTGCACAAGACAAAAAAATTAATAACTTTTACTTTTAAAGTTGTACTGAACATAGTACGCAACCCTAAGAGTGTGAGTCTGACTTCCACTTGACTGATTTTACCTTTGTTTATTCTTTTAAAAAAGAATATGTTTCAATAAAACATTTTTGTAAGTTTTAATAGCTTCATAAGTATATGTGCATGTGTATATGCATGTTAAGCGGAAAACGGTCTATATTTCACTGAAAAGAAGATAATAGGCATTGAATTAAGGTTTAACATAAATGTACTATTACAACATAGTAATCGTATGTATCTACATACATCTTTAGTTATAAATATTAATATTGAACAAAAGCAAAAAAGTCTTAAAATGTGTCTGTAAATAAGTTGAAAATGACGTGAAAATCAATAAAATTAAAGCAAACAAAAACATTCACACCATTAAACACACCCTCTTAAAAAATGTACAATACTTCTTTCTATAAAGCCAAGAAACAAAGAGTGACAAATAGACATACTTGTGACAACAGACACTTAATGTTGTGAAAACCCCCACAAACAAAATAAAAGCTTAAGAAAAAAAAAAATGGTTGACAGTTAAGTTGTTGCCTGGTGTCTTTGAGTGTGGAAACGCAAACACAAATCTATTTGGACATGCTTGTGTGAATGTATGTATGTATGTATTTAATTATTTGTAAAAACATTGTCGGCTTGCCTTTTTTTGTTTGCTACAAAATCAATAAACAAAAAACCCCTACCCAAGGCTTTTGTACCCGACATGCACAGCTTGTAGTTGCTGATTAACATGTTTATTTTGAGTTTTAGCTTGCAACGTTTATTATTGTTGCTGTTCTTGCCAGTTTAAGTTAAACAAGATAAGACGCTTTAAGAACACAAATACTAAATAAATTTAGTCACATAAACAAAATCGTTGAGCCCACTTAACTGTGATTGTGTCAAATGAATGAGGAAATGGAAACACAAAAAACACAAATTGACATACAATAGAATGTAAGAATAAAATATTCAACTAGGTGCTGCAATGGGGAACCGCGTTCTTTTTATTGTCATTCCTTGAATTTGAAATGTTTCTGTTGATAACAAGTAAATTTTTAAATTAAGTCAATTAATAATATCAATATTTAAATAATTAAAAAAAATTTATTATCATTTATTTATTGAAGAAAAAAATTAAAATTAAGCTTGAGGTCAAGATGTTTTATTTAATATAAATAGAAAATATTAAAAATGCCAATATTTCGCTACTCCTTTGGGTAGCATCATAAGGGCTAAAAAGGTTTAGAAATACATAACATTTAAACATAAAATAACATTAAAAAACAAAACATATTAGGTTTAAACATTAACTCATACAAAAAACAACAAATCACAATATATAGACGAAAAACATATCAACAATAAAGAACAAACAAACTTATTCTATATTGTGGTTCGACTACTATCGTCAAAAGTTATTATTGCACTGAATATTAAACCAACAAGTTAGTTTGATAATACTTCCTTTCTTTGTCTCAATGTTAAGATCAAAACTGCAATGACGAGGGTGTGGAACCTGTAATAGGTGTGTATGAATATTGGAATTATTAATTTAAATGATTTTTATCACATCGCGTAGTCCAATGTGCATTGGTTCCTTATTCATTCAAAACCAGAGTTGCTCATCAAAGTGAGCGATCTTTTTAGTTCAGATCATTTTACTGAACTAGGTTTGCCTATCATGGTCAAAATAAGGGCATAAACCTAGCTGTCGGAACACCCTTTAACTTTTCGTATTTGTTGTTAAAGTCGCCGTTGGAAAACACCTTTCGTCAAAATTTCAGGAGTCTGCCTATATAACGATTGCACAGATAGGAGGCGCTGACGAAAACAATAAAAAATAATTTTGACAGATTGCTGAAATCATTTAAGCATTATCAATCAGAAGACGGTGCAAAAAAATGTTCTACTAATCATCATTGTCGAAACGCTAAAATAATTTAAGTTAAAAACATATAAATATAAGTCACCGCGATTCTACAACAAACTAATTTTGCGGCTACTCTTACTGACAATCTCATCATATACTCGTACATGAACAAAAATCAAATATAACCTAATGAGCTGAAGTTAACTAATGAGCTGAACTGAACTACCCAGAGCCAAAAATGCCTAATAGAATCAAAAAGATGAAATGTTTTTACGCTAAGGGGTATGCCAGCAGAAAGAAAGGAAGATATATTCAAAGGGATCTTTATTATATTCATGTGGTAAATCTTTTTACTATTATCAACTTTTTATTTACATTTTTTTTACTCATTTTTGACACAAAAAAATTCATAATGAAAAACTTTTTAATTCTATTAGGGTTTCTTCTGATTGGTATAAAAAAGAAATTTCTTATTGATTTCATTAGCTTACCCTATCGATTTTTTCAAAAAGGTATTCCTTATTGATTTCATTTTTTTTTTTCAAAAAGGGTTTCCTGATTGATTTCATTAGGTTCCTATATGATCATGTGTAAATTATCTTTTTAATTTTCTTAATAAGGATATCTTCTTGATTGTATTAGCTTTCTTGTTATTTCGTTTATATGAATCAAAATTGTTAAAACATAAAATATATATTTGGTGTATTGGTTAAGTGCGTGCCTACAAAATGAAGTACTTGAGGTTCGATCCCTCGCAGAGGACGAAAAAATGTTCAAAATGGTTTTTCGGGTTTTAAAAATTAAATGGCTTCAACCCCCTCTATATAACCCATCATATGAAGGCAAAATTCCAGGCAGCCGCCACCACAAAAAGAAAAGGTAGTAAGAAATCAAAGATTGGTTAGAAAAAAATTTCAAAGGGAATGCCAAAAAAGCTTTAAAATATACATGTAAACTTTTTAAAAAGCAGAAATTTTTAAATTGTTTTCAGTTTTATATTTTGAAAATTGTTTTTAATATTGTTCTTTTTATAAAAAAAAGAAGATAGCCTAATAAAATCAAGAAGAAACCCGTATTTAAAAAAAAAACAAAAAGAATACCTGAACGTCATACATAAACTACACCACTCTATTCAAAACTCTACATAAATTATCAATTTTTAAATTTTTCACATCGCATAGTGCTTTACTTTATCAACTCAGTAAAATTTATAAACATGGAGTGATTTGTACAACAATGCAAGTTAATACAAATTTATGTACGTACGTCAAGTAATAAAATTTAAACCATTATCCATCAAAGGCAAACAAAAGAAAAGAATAAGTTCAACAATACACACACCCAATCAATAATTAACTCGAACAAATCCACGTAAATCTACCTTTATATTTACTAGATATCATTCGTGCGCTTCGTTGTCACCATCCTCATTAAATAAAATAAACACTTGGAGGCAAAAGTATGGACATGCTTAAACACGAAAACGCACGTGTTTCTTGTGCTTTCGACTTGCAGTTAAGAGAATAACATGTATTTGTTTGTTGGTGTTATTAAGAACTTTATAGTCGTAAAGAAAAACCATGGTTTTGGCATGGTCACAGGAACCACATTATTTTCTCAGTAACAATATATGGTTGCGATGGTCAAATTTTAGTTGTATGTAACAGTACTTTGGACCGGATAAAAAAGTTTTGGTTAAAATTGTATCACATACATATGAAAAGCTTTAGTCAAGCTTAAGTTTTATTCTCTGTCAGAAAGAATAATTAAAATTACATATAAAA
>OX451218.1:57054608-57129608 GCA_949628195.1 Phasia obesa | reverse complement strand
TTGGTACATTGCTTTTTTGGCATCTCCTTTGAAATTTGCTAATCATTCTTTGATATCTTTCTACCTTTTCTTTTTGTGGCGGCGGATGCCTGATATTTTATTTTGCCTTCATATTATCCTCTATTTTTCCAGGGGGTGGAAGGTCAAGATCCTCTGCCAGGGATCGATCCTGGTGTGCTTCGTTTTGTAGGCACTCACTTAACCTCTACACCAAATGTATATTTTATATTTTATATTTTATGTTTCAACAAACAGTTTCTACGTTGATTTATATAAACGAAATAACAAGAAAACCAATATAATCAAGAAGGTATCCTTATTAAGAAAATTAAAAGATGATTAAATCAATAAGTAATAACTTTTTAAAAAATCAAGTAGGTAAGCT
Source organism: Phasia obesa (assembly GCA_949628195.1). Classification (NCBI taxonomy): domain Eukaryota; kingdom Metazoa; phylum Arthropoda; class Insecta; order Diptera; family Tachinidae; genus Phasia; species Phasia obesa. The sequence goes on along the minus strand of OX451218.1, from coordinate 57,129,223 downwards.
AATAAAATCAAAAAGAAATCTCTTTTATATACAATTCAGAAGAAAACCTAATAGAATCAAATGGGTAATTCCATGTCAAATCAACCAAAAAAATTGTTTTCAAATTTACCACTTCCGATTTTATTGAAACTTTTGTTGTTTATATTCTTTAACTTTCCGAAGCCAAATAAAATTTTAAAAAAATTCTATCTTTTACAGTTTTTTATCTATACAGTTATCAAAATAGGAAAATATCGCTTTTTTGCATATGAGCTCGAGGATTAAATATATTCTTATTCCAGTTCTATAAGCCCTAGGAAGTTGAGTAATAGCTCATTTTAAAGGCGATTTCATATGCTTTAATATGATATCAATCATGAAAAAAACTAATATTTAATAAATTTTTTTCATATATTTAAAAAAAAGTTTTATTAAAATCTTTGAGATAGTGTCTTTTAATTTTTTTTAAAATGTATATATGTTAAAAAATTGTTCTTTTACAAAAGTGGCTACCCTGCTCTCCTTTTGAGAAAATGGTGTCAACAATATAATAATTTATATACATATATGTTGTTTTAAAATTGGCTATGTTTGGAAAAGGCTGGAGGGAGAACCGTAATAATTTTTTGCCTAATTTATCTTTTAATCGAATTTGGTTGTCTTTAAAATGGTTTAAAAAAATTTACTAGTACCGAAGTAAGTTTAAACTACATAAGCAAAATAAGAATACAACCTTTTTGGGGAAAGATCAAAAAACGGTATATTTTACATTTTCTCACTTCAGAGGCGTGTAACTTTTTAACGAAAAGCGCTATTAGAACAAAACTCGAAACTAATTTATTCAAAATTTTATCAAGAATATAGTCAATGACTTAAAATAATAATCTGATCATTAATAAGTACACAACGCCAAAAATACTAAGTTAGGGTCGGCTAAAATTAAAAAAAGATTGTAAGCCAATTTTCTCCCAAACTAAGAGAGATAACCTGCACATGTACGCATATTTCTTGTATATATTTCCAAAAAATTATATACCCAAGTTGTCCAACATTGGGGGCTTACCTAGAAGCCCTCTTTACCCTAGGGGCCGACCACTTCACTTACAAACACCTCTGCTTTGCCTCTGTGAAATTTTATTAAGATGTCTTTAGTGGTTCATGAGCTGCCGAATTATGTAAAAAAAATTGTTTTAAAACTACTGTGCAGCCTTATCAGTGGTTAAACAATTAAGCAACGGCAATAAGCGAACCAATAATATCAAGAAATTGGGGGAAAAATTCAAGTGAATTTTCAATGCTTTGTTTTTAAAATTGTGTTTATAATTCCAGGACAACATAATTAATTTATAATTTTTTCTTTAGCTATGAAAACTTTAATTATAAAAGCTCAATCTTATGATTTCTTTATGTCTGTAGTCAGCCTGTTCTAAGGCATCTCAATAGCACTTTATGTCAAACACCGATACAAATTATTCTTAATTCTACTTACTGTCTTAAAATATGCTGCATTACCAATTTAATTACCCCATCACAAAGAACTTTAATTTGTTGGAGACTTTTTGGCGACACTAATAAAATGAAAAATACACGAAAACGGAAAAACAAAAAAAAAACAAACAACAAGAAAAACTGGTCCTAAATATTTGAATTAAAATACACTTTCTTGTTGTTTTAATAATAATTTTCCTCTTAGTTTTACTTGCTTTGTTTTTAAGATTTGAGCTTCCTTTTTTCCAAGTGTTTATGAAAATGTTATGCGCTAAACATTTTCCACAGTGATAACAGTAGAGAATAAAGTCTTAAATTATTTAAATAATTTGTGAAAAATCAAGTAAAACCGCTTTTTTTGGCCTCTTTAAAAATAAACAAAAAGTGGGTGGGTGAGCCTGTATGTTGGAGTCTTTACTTTTGTTTCTTTTTAAAATGTATGGCCTCCATTTTAAAGGTCGACAGTATCACATTTGTTTATTTACAGAAAGCCAAATAAAGGGGTCTTGACTGTGGTTCTTCTATCATTTGAATAAATGATGGTTGGTATATTTGTTTGTTCGACTTGTGTTTTGTTTTAACTGAAATGACACCATTGTCAAGGCAGCTGAATGGCAGCAATGATTACGATGACATTGCTGATGACTGCTTGTGTTAATGATTGCGTTTACAGAAAATATTTTTTTCTTTAGAATTACAAGTTTTAAAAATCTCAAAACATAGAGATTGTTTCTGTATGTAGAGAATTGATTTATTTCTTGAATAACTGGTCTTTAGACAAATAGTTAAACTACGCCTTTAAACATAAAGATACTTTTAAGAGAATTTTTTGATGATTTCGTTTTTGAAAAGCCTTTTTTACTTAATGTGCTTTTTCCACAGATAATTAAGTAATCGCTTCACTTCCTTAGAATTTGTCTATCGCGAAGAGAGTATTACATTGTATGGCAATCTAGATAACAGGAGTTTAAGATCAAAATCTAGAAAAAAACAAGTAAGAGTGCTATATTCGGCCGTGCCGAATCTTCTACACTCTTCACCACGATGATTTTATGCATACGGATATGTACAGCATTATGTATATTATTGACTCTTTACATAAATTAAAATAATTTGTATGAGAAAAAATTCATGCCTTAAAGAAATAGAAGAAAGCGGCTACGCAGCTAAATGTCATCAAATTCCGTTGACTACACTTGTCGCCGTGTAGTCAGCTACTAAATGATATTGAAGAGGACAGCTACATCGTAAACTCTGACATTGTTGTAGAAATACCTTTTTTTTCCTTTATAAAATTAAATAACTTTTTCAAACAATAATAAATATATCCTCCAAAACTTTTTGTTTACATATAAATTTGTAATTTATAATTTTGTGACATTTTCTTTTGTTGAATAAAATAGAAATTAGCCTAAGTTCACTACAGCCACTACGATGATCGAGTAGCCATGGCTTCAAAATAATCGCTTATCTATAAACAACAAATAGCTTTTTTAAATTAATGGCTATATTTTATATAATATTAAGGACCCCCGTGGAGCAGCATGTGGAGGCTCGGCAATATTTATAAAGGCCCGAATGAAACATTATTTACTGCGTGATTTTTATCAGGGCTACCTTCAAGTAACAAACATCTGCATTGAATTTCTTCGATTTATTTACCTCCTAGATTTCAAATATCAGAGAGTCAATATAGCGATTTCTACAAATCACTAGGTCCCTGTTTCATATCAAGACTAATTACTCCAAAAGGTAGTGTTTTATTTGACACTATTTCAAAAATGCGTCTGAATATGATATCGAGGGGACAACCCACCTATTGGCCTACTGATCGGCAAAAAATACCTGATGCTATGTGATTATGATGTGATTAAGGGTATTCCAAGAGAAACGATTAAAGTTGAAGCGTCCCTTGAATTATGCTCAGATCATTTATCCACTATCGTCTATATATAAGACAAACGAAATATCTTATCACTAACGACTAGCACAAGCATTAATTGGTTCAAATATAGAAAGTATCTCAGGGTTCGGAAAACATACCGCTAAGAACACCAGAAGACGTGGACCAGAGTCTAATTTATTTTGATCAACACCTTAAATCAGCTGCCCAACATGCAACAATAACCCAACAACTAAACTAGCTAGATGCAATAAAATTTATTCTGCAGATGTCGAAAAAATAACAATTCGGAGAGAATGGAAATCACATAGATCTCCTCTACTCAAATCTAAAATTAAAGATTGCACGAAACGGCTAGAATCTCGAAGAAAGGTATCTCTGAAAAATTACTCAAAAAAATTAGCTCAATAAAGCCGGAGTTCACCAAGGTAGTATTTTGGAACCCGTTTTATATTTAGTGCACACATCAGATATGCCAATTAGTACCCGAGTCCACACATTAACATTTGCGGATGACACAGCTTTTTTTAAATATTCATGAAAGCTCCCAAGTGGAAAAAGGGTTGAAGAAATGAAAAATAAAGGTGAATGAACAAAACTGAACTCATGTAACATCCACACTGTGTAGGGACTCATGCCCCCTATTCGCATAAATAACCTAATGATACCGCAGCTTTCAGCCGTTAAATATCTGGGTATACATCTTGATCGTCGCCTTACTTGGAAAATCCACATAGAATCCAAGTTAACACAAATGAAGTTAAAAGCAATCCAACTAAACTGGCTTATTGGCAGAAACTGCACCCTGAACTTAAACTTCTATTATACAAGTCGATCCTCAAACCAATTTGGTGTTACGGCATTTAATTATGGGGCACTGCCTGAGCTAGCAATGTTGAAAAAATTCAAAGACGCCAAAATAAGATTCTACGGATGCGCACAGTTGAACCCTGGTATACAAAAAACTCGAACATCCACAAAGACCTAAACGTGCCATCAGTTAAAGCAGAAAAAGCGAAATATGCAGTAACGTATTTAAAGAAGCTTGAAACTCATTCGAATCCGCTGGCCCGTAACATAATAAATGAACCTGGTTACATTCGACTAGGAAGAAGGGACACTGCTTCTCTCATCCGTACATCAGAGGGACCACCCGCAAATAACAGTAAACGTGATACATACATTTTTTTTATCTAGCACTGCACTATAGGAAATATTACCCCTTTTTTGGCCAAAATTGAATGATTTTTTTTTACCTGACTTTTGGAAGAATATTAAGAGGGAGGGAGGGATCTCTAAAGTTTTGCATACACTCAAAAAAAACGTTAGTAAAGTTATCTAAAAAATTAACTAACAATTAGTTCCAAAGGGGTTTCCAGGGTTATAGGTTTCCGTATCCAAGAATTTTTAGATCTTTGATAGATTCTCTGGTGTTCTAAAATATTTTTTTACAATTTTTTTTTTCGAGTGTACTTTTACTTTTAAAGATAGCAATAAAAATTTAGCTTACCAATTTAAATAAGTAACAAACAAAGTTATGCTTTAAAAGTATTTTATTCAAAAATTTGATTTTCGAGTTCCAATTCGTCAACTACGTTGTGTTTCTCTGGCTATGTATTGAATAACTCTGAATTTCTCACGCAATAGTCACCTGGAAAAATACTTTTCTTTAAATTTGGAGATATCCGCAGTTGAAATTTATAAAATCCGGAAGGAAATTGATTGTCCTAGAGAAATATCATGATTTTATGGTTAGCATGTGCTAGCATTTGTTTGGACGTCAAAATAAAATTCCAATTCATAATTCCATAAGTTCATCTTAAGGTCACTTTAATTTTTCCAATTTAATCGATCTAATAGATGAGTTTGCCAACATTTCACTATATATCATTAAAGTACTCACCTTCGACATTATTTTCCATTATTTAGTTTTTGCAAATTGTAAATTATTATTATGAAAACTTTTATTACAAACTATCACAAATTTCACTGCACTCAATCGTTTTTTGATAACTAATTAACAAATCGCAAGCAAAACATGTGATAAAGTAACAGTCAGTCAATTCTTTCGAAAAATTTAAACAGATGTGATTACTTTGTTATTGTTTTTTATATTAAAGCAATAAAAAAATAAACTTAACAAAAATTTTGATTTTAACTTTTGGCCAAAAAAATGGGTAAAATTTCCTATAGTGCACTGGTTAGACTTAAAAAGTATATTATTTTTTTAGAATTAAGATAATAGTAATTTTTGATAGATTGAAGATACAATAAATAAAAAAAATGCAAAAAAAAACCTATAAACGTGTGTATTTTATTTTTGACAGTTTTTAGTCGGTATCCTGAGATTTTAAAACAGAGATCTCATCTATTTAAGAATCAACCGCATTTAAAAAAAATTACGTTACTCTATATACATACATATGTATGTATATTCTTAATATTAAAAACAATTTATGTTACACTCATGATTTTAATTTTTTAGAAATATTGATTTTTTTAATATTCCGAAAATTGTCAAATTTCGAAAAAATTTTTTGTAAATATATTTTTTTTTATTTTTTTGTAAAATTATGTTCGAGCATTTTTTGAAAATTTTTTTTTTAAATAATAATTTTTCTTTAAAAATATCTTTTTGAAAATGTTTTGTAAATATTTGTAAATTTTTTTTTAAATTTATTGAAATTTTTTAATTTAGGAGCTTCCTGCAAACTATATATTATTTAGAATCTTCGAAATCCTTAAAAAATTTTCTCATATTGAGCCCCTTTTGTACCCTTTAACAGAGCCTGGTTACTAGTGGGCACCCTGTGGGTCCATTGACTACCTGATACTATACTATACTGACCTATAAAGGTCTTTAAAACAAATCACAGCAAAAAAACCCTGCCAATCTAAAAACAAACAAAAGCCGCCCCTCGCAGAGGGTTATTTATCCCCCAAGAACTATATGCGCTCCTAATCGATCTACCTACCACGGTCTAATATTTATTTGACAAAAAAGTAAAATAAAATTATTATAATCGAAAAATAAAAACAAACTGAAAAAATGATAAAAAATATAGGTAGGCGTGGTTTTTTGCCCGCTGCCTCGAATTGAGTGGCCTAATGTTGCTGAATTTCATTAGCGAAATTTTCGAAACTATACCTGGCAGATTGGTGTGGTTAAATTTTCTGTATCTCTTCGGGTACCTTGGCAACGTCGATTTCAACGTGAACACAGATGGACATCGCTAAATCAACTTCTCTATTTATAAGGATCCAGAAATGACAAACTTTTATTTCTTTCTATCTGCGGTGAAGGGTATAATAATTTGGTATATATGAAACTAGCATTAATAGCAGCAGTGGTACTGAATGCATTCACTCGACAGATCAAGGCCTTTAAACCTTTTTTGTCGAATTTTTCACCTGGAAAAGAAATTTCTAAAAGTTATTCTTAAGTTCTTTTATTCTCTCTGACTACTTATAGTAGTATTAGAATATTTTTAATACAAATTAGGTGATTATTTTATAAAGAGAAATGGGAAAAGCTGCGTCCGTCTTCAGCATTCTTTGCATCTACTTTGGGTAGTGTTTTGTGCAAAGATCTATTTAACTAAACTAATATAAAGGAATACGAGAAAAACTGCATTCAATCATCATACGTCAGTTGGTGGGAACAAAGTCAGTTGGTGGGAACCTAAAGCTTCCCTCTTGTTTGATATTTTTCTTTATAGTTAATATAAATCTAGCATCAAACCAAACTTTGTTAGGTAAACATGTTTACTCGGTGCCTTGTGATTTTTAATATTGAGTATTTAATTAAACTAAATTGAATTTTGAATATTTAGTTAATATTGAATATTTAATTAATTTAGATTAACATGTAAATTAATTGTAAAAAAAATCTTCAATTACTATTAGTAGTCAGAGAGAATAAAAGCCTAACTTTAACAATTCATTTATATTTGGAATAATTATATAAAATGACGGAGGATATCTCCCATCAATCGCGTTTGGTTCTAAAACAGAGAAGTACCTGAAGGACCAGCTTAAAGGAATTTGGCTTAAATGAACTTTAGGTTTCCAAATTAGTGCCAGCAAAGTATTATTACGACTACGACGATAAATGTCCCGTGTTATTATGTAAACGAAAGTTTTGAGTACTATAAAGTACCCAATTGAAAAGTATTGAGTAGTAATTATCATTATCGATGAGACGAACTTTCGGCTTTCATTTAGTGCATCATGGCCCCACTAAATTTCAGAAAATAAAAATTTGCTTAGAATGATGTTGTGAGTTCGGTCAAAAAGGACTTTCATCTCATCAGGAAATTCAATAATCAAGCAGTATAATGTCGGCCGGGTAAGTTTAAGATTTCTACGTTTTTATATGGTATAGTTTTTGTGGAGTTAATGAACAACCAAACCTTTCTGGTATGATTCCATTCTCTCTCACTTTTTTCTTTCGGCCATCAAGAGAGGACATGAAGGGCAACACTAAAATTTAATGCAGAAGCGCCTGCGTGAAGCATTGAAAAGCTATATAAAAACAGAAATATCACAAAGATGTAAAAGTAGACAGATATATCTTAATAATAAACCAAAAACTGGACTGTACTACATCACACCCACCACCCACCCTCCCCATACCAAAGTATTTTCAATGGAGGGCATGATCAATGTCGACTGTATTATATAAGGTTGTACCATATAAGGTTGACATATATGTATGTACATGCTAAAATCTCAACGGCCAGCCAAACTGTATCAGAGAAAGTCAAGCAAAGGAATGTATTAGATTGGAAGGAACTGTTACTCAACACAGTTTAGATGCCTCCCCACTTTGAAGTGATTATCAAAAACAAGTAAAGCTACAGAACTGCAAATGGAATGTCCACGCAAATGGAAATGTAAAATCTTTCAAGACTCAGTACTCTGGGCTAAAGAATTAGGCGTCTATAGCCCATAAGTGTGAAACAATGTTGATTCTATACATTTTTAAATTTCTGAAAACTAATTTATAAAAACATGTATTTTAAAATAGGGGAAAGGAATATCGAAGCAGACCAGATCTTCATCCACTAGAGTATCCACTCGATCAATCATCTCTCGATTAATCGTAAAATTTAAATTCGACTAATTGTTCGAGTAAGAAAAATTACAAATTTCGATTAAAAACTAACTCGAACAAATTATATCGGTTAATTGACAAATCGACTAAAATTCATTTCTATTAAGATCTCCAATTTTTGACTAATTTTTTACTTCTTATTTGTTCGTTTAAGAATAATTTCGAACTAGACGTGTCTAGTTAAATTTAGGTAATTTTTTAAAATGATGAATTATTCTTTCCATATAAAATTAATCATAAAAGCATATCAACAGATACCTATTAAAATGAAAAATACTGTGAGTGTATAATTGTCGGGATTATTGTTAAATAATCCTAATATATGGGGTTCTGGCAATATTCATATCATTTTTTTTCTTTCAATATTATCTTTGAAATAAAAATTTGTCAGTTCATGAATCGTTTATACAGATTTAAACGCTTCCTTTTCATCTTAAACAATAAATTATAATAATTAAGATATCTATTAAAATATAGATGATGATGATCCGCTATTCGCCATCTGGGAGCAAACGGACTCTATTAAATATTTCCAACGAACCATTTTGGGCAGTTCTTGTTGCCTCGTTCCAACTAAAACCGGCTACTTCTAGTTCTTTCACTACTGTGGAACGCCATGTATTCTTCGGCCGACCTCTGCGACGGTTGCCTTGAGGGTTGAATGTCATTACTGCTTTAGTTATTGTATTTTTCGATCTTAATTAAAATATAGATAAGCACAAAATACTTAATCTGTTTATCACCGGACTATTTTTGGCTTAAATAAATAATTTCATTAAAACGCCACAAATATTTCACAATTCTGTTGAAATGTCAAACAATAAAAATTACTCTACGAGTATCCCTGCCTACACAGTCTAAAGACTTCACCACAATTATGTACATAAAGACTATCATTATCATTATATTATCTTTGTTGTAATGAAGACGAGAAAAGGTAAGTAAGTTTTAATGCAAAATTATTTAAATATATTTGTGCTCAGCAGATGTTTGCAAAAGTAAATTCCACGGCAACAGTTGTGTTTGGCATTACAGACACCGACATTCAAATATAACAATTTAGCTTTTTCTTCAAATACTACCTTGTTCTGCGGTGCAATTTTTTGTGGTTTTTCCATATCAACGAGGGGTTATTTAATTTCTGTTTTATTTCGTAAAAAACAATTTGTAAAAGCAAATAGCAGATTTAAATAAATCTTTTGGAGTTCGTATTTTAATATGTTTTTACCATTTGCTTGTTGCCTGTTGAACCTGCTAATTAAAAATGTATGACTGATGATGATTCAACGAAATAGTATGAATAGATAAATGAAAAAATAATTAAAATTTATGAAATTGAAACCGAATTTTATACATGCATAGATTTTATATATGTAGACTATAGTGATAAAGGAAACTTAGAACCGCCAATGGTGCAGGAGGCTAAGATATAATGGACTTGACTGAATGCAAATAAAAAAAAATATTTTATATGAATTTTATTTGAACTATTTTTAAATGAATAAATTAATTATTTAGGCTTAAGTTCTTAATTATAAAGAGATAAAGAAAAAATTAGACACCAGCAGATTGGAATGCATTTTCTAGACAGCTACGTCCGTCATCAGTACTCTTCGTATCTATCTACCTGGTAGTTACAACTGTTGTTAATTTTCTATTTAAACAAACTTATCAAAGAAAGAGGATATGAGACATTTTTAATTTTTATTATATTTCATAGGAGATAGAGCTTTTTAAAATGGTTTTACACTTTTAAACACTATTTCTTTTTATATTATACTACCAAGCAAACATTTTTCTTTTTTATTTTTATTTTCTTTATATATTTTCTTTTATTTGAAAATGGTATATATCTGTCTTGCTATTAGCCAACCTTTGGTTAGCAATTAACAACAATTAGATATGTTTATTTTACAAATGTATATTTTTGATTATTATTTGATTATCATTTGTTGACATTGTTAACTTCATATATTTATATAAGGGGTCTCATACTTACTAAAATAACTGCGTACTTTCACTGCTTTTTCTCCACTTTCTCTTGTAAATAAGATATTTGAAAGTATCCTATATAGGAATCAGGATACTAAGGTACCTCCTCAAAAATTTAGTTAAAATCCAACGAGTAATTTTTACGTGATCCGAACACAGACAGAAAGACAGACAGACGCGAAATGAGTTACTATTTGATTATATGTTTAGATTGGGTTGGCAACTAAGTGATTGCCGATTTTGTGGAAAGATGGATTATTCAGCCTTATTACGGTTGTCGTACTTCGACAACAATAATACTGTAATAGATTAAAGAACAATTCTGAACAATTCTTTAATCTATTACAATATTTATTTTATTATTTTATTAATAGATATATATTTAATATGATTAAAAGTTATTACAATAAGAGTTTTTAAATTCATATAAAAATTATATCTATAAATGGCATAATATTTTTCTTGTATGCCAGATTGGCTAGTTCTATCATTAGTATTTATTTGTTGTATATTTAGGTATATTTTTAGTGTATATAAAGATATATTAAAAAAAGGATGAATGCAAATTTAGCTTTCGTTTCAAAGATTTACAATACTGATAGTTACTGAGTAAATTCATTTAATATTAGTTTTCTGCATTTAAGAGACAATTCTAAGTACATATATAAATTACAAAAATTGGAGCCATTTAAAATTGTTAAAACTTCGATCATATTGAGCGTAGCTTTTCCAAAAAAAACGGTGTCTTTAAGCTCTAAATATAGGGCATACACCCAAAAAGTTGAAAGTATCCTCAGATACGTCTAGATTGCAGATTGTGCAAGTAGAAACAGAGCCGCTTCCGAAGAACCTTGCATTTAACTCGAGTAAACCACCTCTAGCGCATAACAGCAGACCAATAGTGCGAGTTGAAAAAGAAGATGCGAGATTGAAAGTAGCGTTATAATTTAGCTGGTTGTATAGGTCATGATGTTGGGAATTGTTAGCCTTTAAAATATTTTCCTCTCGTTCATAAGCTATTAACGCGTCCAACAAGGGATTGTAATGAAAACACAAGGGTTCATCAGTATTGGTGGAGGTGTAATGAATTCAATGTTGAAGCTCAGCCCATTCTTTAGCCCAAACAACTTCGTTGGAAATGATTGTGTTGAGAAGATTTTATTAAAATCTTCATCAACCACATCATGTACTTATAATTATATGTATATGCTCACCACTTTGTATTTTATTATTATTAAAACGAATTCATGATGTTTAATTATTATGTTAAGAAAATTATCAGTAATAAATTATCATTAGTTGAATTGATATGTAAGTAGAGATGATCACAAAAAATACTGGTTTTACAACAGTGATCACTGTTCTCCCTCTCTTTCCAATTTTAATACATTTCATCATTCATTTGGATGTTAATGTAAAAATGATAATAATGTAAAGAGAATGGAAGTAACTGTTCTGTTTTTTTATATTTTTTCTTATAAAACAACTTTTTTACTTCAACTTTAAACTCAGCTTAAATATACTGTATTTTAGTTTTAAGTATTCATTTATTGCTTGAGCTTGGATTGGAGCAAATACTTGTTTTTAAAAAAATAAAACAGAATTGCAGAAATTTACACAAACTGTGTTTTTTATATAACTTATATAATATATAATTGGTAATAGAACTGGGTCTTTTCTTTAAAAATTTTCTAAGTTCATAAACATTGGTGCCGAAACCCGGGAACCTTTTCCATTACCACTACTTATTGGAGAGGAAAACATGAAGTTATTTTACAATTATGGTGAAATTTGGTAAGCTAATAATGTAAATTGCCAGTGAATTTTAAACAGATCTTTTAATTATTAATTACTTAATTTTACTGAAGTAAAATAACTATCAGCTTTTCTCTTTCTATTCTTTCGTCTTTTCTTTTTGCGTGAATATTCAATTCCTTAAATTAAAAAAAAAAAAAAGATTAAACACTTTTGTTTTAAAAACGTGTTTAATAAATATTTTTGATAAATATTTTTTTAAATATAACTGAACACCTCATGAAAATTTCTTTTATAATTCATTAATTTGAGTTACATACATATATGTTCTTAGATATAGCTTTCCAACAACGCGTTAAATTTTAGCTTATCTCAGCATTCTTTGTACAGCTGTACATTTTAAGAAATTCGTTTTCTTTTAAGAGATTCGCCAAAATTCTACAAAGAAACGAACGGGGTTTATTTCGAAACCTTTACTAAATTATACACATTTAACATAACCTAATTTTTATTTTTGCTATACTTAGCGGTACTTGTGATTTCCAAAATGGCAGATTTGCAGCCTCTTATTGAAACTCAACGGGATTTATTATATACGGCAAAACGACTTTATGAACGGTTTTTATCCAAAGTTATCTCTTCCGAAATTCTCAGGGGAATATATTGATTGGATTCCTTTTAGGGATATCTACTTGTCGTTAGTGCATACGAATGCATCTCTTTCTAGGATTCAAAAATTTTATTATTTAAAGGGCACTCTTACAGGAGACGCAGCCTCTCTTATTAAAACTATTTCAGCTACAGAAGCAAACTATGATTCAGCTTGGAATATTTTAGAGACAAGGTACCACAATAAACGAGCTATAGTGAGTACCCTTCTTCAAAAGCTTTTTAATATTCCCAAGTGTGATGAAAGTTTTTAAAGCATTAAATCTTTACTGGATACTACTCAATAGTGTATTTCATCTTTGGGAAATTTAGACGTTGACACATCAACCTGGGATGCGCTGTTAGTATTTTTACTCTGTCAAAAACTTGATTTTCAGACAAGAAGGGAATGGGAGCGTTCATTAAAATCTTCGACGGAAGTTCCAACTCGAACGGAAATGTTCTCCTTTTTAGAACAAACCTTCAGATCATTGGAATCATTCAATGAATCTGTGTCTAATAAAAATTGTCAAAAGGACAAAATAAGGAATAAAAAGAAATCATATTCGCATAACGGTAATATAGCTAAACCGAAATCAATTACTTGTTTATTTTGTGGAAAAAATCATTACCTTTCACAGTGCTACAAGTTTCTAGCATTACCTTTTAAATCCAAGAACGAGTTTTTGATAAATGAAAATGTTTACAGAAATTGTTTATCTGCTGGTCATGTTCATGACAATTGTACTAGCTTGAATAGATGTGGTACCTGTAAGAAACCACATCATACAATATTACACGCTGATGAAAATGTATCTGTACAAAATTCTTATATTTCCCCATCACCACCAATTACATCTACCAGTGTCGAAAATAACACAGTGGCTACTCATAACACACACAGTTTTCATAACGTTCTGTTATGCACAATTAGACTTTTTGTTCAGTCTAAAAGTGGTCTTATTTCATTAAGAGCTCTTTTGGATCCTGGTTCGCAGGGAACTTTAATTTCCGAATCTGCTGTTCAACTTTTACGTCTGAATAAGCGAAAGTCACATTATAAGGTAGTTGGGGTGAGAACTGAACGTGAGAGCATAGCAAAATACTCAGTTGATCTTAACCTATTTACACAAGAGAAACAAAGCGTTCTATCTTGTACTGCCTTAGTACTGTCAAATATTTCTTCATATAAACCGAATTATACTTCAAAGAATATTTCCCTACCAAAACTATATAATGGCAAATTAGCAGATCCGTTTTATTATCAGGCGGATCCAATTGACATAATTCTTGGCTCTGACATATGCTTTCGGATTAACATTCCCACTGAATCCTTTGTTTATAACAATTTGTTTTTCCAAAATACGCTGTTCGGATGGGTTTTTTCTCGTCCATCTGACCCAATAACTTCAAGCCAAATTACATTTCATAATATAAATTTAGAAAATCTCTTAAGATCATTCCGGGAACAAGAGGAGGTTATTGCAGTAAGAGATTTTTCCAATGAGGAACTAGCCTGTGAAAATTATTTCAAAGCTACAACTAGCCGCCATTCATCCGGCCAATATATTGTAAATCTACCTTTTAGGTCTGTCTTGCAAACAGGAACTGTCCCAAAAATTCACAATAATATGATGGGTGCTTTGAAACGATTTAATCATCTTGAAACTTCATTTTCTAAAAATTTATCATTCTCAGAAAATTATAAAAATTTCATGCGTGATTATTTTTTTTTTCGCAATTTTTATTTATTGTATCTTCAATATAATTGAACTATCAATAATTACTCATATCTTAAGTCTAAAAATATACTTGTTAAGTCCAACCAGTGCTGGACAAAAAAAAATGTATGTTTCACGGTTACTGTAATTTGTGGGTTATCCCTATGATGTACGGATGAGAGAAGCAGTGTCCCTCCTTCTTAGTCGAATGTAACCAGGTTCATTTAGTATGTTACGGGCCAGTGGATTCGGATGAGTTTCAAGCTTCTTTAAATACCTTATGGCAAGTTTCGCTATTTCTGCTTTAACTGATGGCACGTTTAGATCTTTATGGATGTTCGAGTTTTTTATATACCAAGGAGCAGATGTAATTATACGAAGAATTTTATTTTGGCGCCTTTGAATTTTTTCTACGTTGGTAGCTGAGGCAGTGCCCCATAATTGAATGCCATAACACCATATTGGTTTTAGAATTGACTTGTATAATAAAAGTTTGCAATCTAGAGCTAGAGTAGAATTTCTGCCAATAAGCCAGTTTAGTTGGGCTGCTTTTAACTTCATTTGTGTTAACTTTGTTTCTATGTGGCGTTTCCATGTAAGGCGCCGGTCAAGATGTATGCCGAGATATTTGACGTCTGAAAGCTGAGGTATCGCTTGGTTATTTATCCGAATAGGGGGGCAAGATTCTCTACGCAGTGTGAAGGTTATGTGAGTACATTTTTGTTCATTAACTTTTATTCTCCATTTCTTCAACCATTTTTCTAAATTAAATATGTGGTCTTGTAAATATCGTGATGCTACTTCGGGTCTTTCGTGAATGCTCAAAAAAGCTGTGTCGTCAGCAAATGTCGATGTGTGAACTCGGTTACTAGTTGGCATGTCTGAAGTATACAATAAGTATAAAAAGGGCCCCAATATACTACCTTGGGGAACTCCGGCTTCGATTGGCTGGGGTGAGCTCAAAAAATCTCCTTCTTTCACAATAAATTTTCGTTCGGTTAAATAACTATCTAGCAGCTTATATAGGTTTACGGGCAAATTCAGTTTTAGCTTATATATTAGGCCTTCATGCCATACCTTATCGAATGCTTGAGAAACGTCGATAAAAAGCGCAGAACAGTATTTTCTCTCTTCAAATGTCTTCTTAACAACATTAACTAACCTGTGAGTTTGTTCGATCGTACTATGTTTTTTCCTGAAGCCGAATTGATGGAATACATCCTTTGTCGCTTAGAATAGGGTTAAGCTTAGTTATTAACATCCTCTCAAACAGCTTTGACATATTTGACAAAAGGCTTATAGGTGTGTATGATTCAATTTTTGTGTGGTCTCTTCCTGGTTTAGGAATCATGGTAACCAAGGATACCTTCCACTCTGTGGTGAAGTACTCAAGACGTAAAATGGCATTAAAAATAAAAAGAACGATTCTGCGAGCTATACGGGGCAACTCAATTAACATCTTGTTACTGGTTTTATCAACGCCAGGGGCTTTTTTGGTGTTTAAATCCGTTATTGCCTTTTCAAGATCACCAAATTCAAATCTTATCGGGACTGCAGCACTAGCCTCGACAACTGGCAACTCAACTATATGGGTCGATATATTTGGGGTAAAAACCTTTTTCAAATGTCCAGCAAATAAATTTCCTTTTTCGGTATCACTCCTTGCCCAGCCTCCAGCTGAAGTTCGCAAGGGAGGCTTACGTAAGACTGGCCTTTTAAGGTTTCTACAGGCACGCCATAACGAATAATCTGATTGAGGAGTTGCGTCGAGGTCTCCCAAACAGGTTTTCAGGGATGTTACTCTTCGAGATTCCAGCATGTCTCTTAGCCGGTTCGTGAATTCTTTAAGTCTGCTTTTGAGTTGAGGAGATCTCTGTGATTGCCATTCTCTACGAATTTTTCTTGTTTCAGCCAAGAGCCGTTCGATATCTGCAGAATAAATTTGATTGTATCTAGCTAATTGTCGGGTTATTGTTGAATGTTGGGCAGCTGATTTGAGGTTTTGGCCAAAATCAATAAGACTGCGCTCTACGTCTTCAGGTGTTCTTAGCGGGATGTTTTCCGAACAATGAGTACTAAGATACTTTCTATATTTCGACCAATTAATGCTTGTGCTAGTCGTTGTTGATATGATGTTTTGTTTGTCCCATATATAGACGATAGTGGGTGAATGATCTGAGGATAATTCAAGTGACGCTTCAGCTTTAATAATTTCTCTCGGAATACCCGTAATCACGCCAAAATCGATAACATCAGGTATTTTTTGTCGATCAGTAGGCCAATAGGTGGGTTGTCCACTCGATATCACATTCAGATGCATTTTTGAAATTGTGTCAAACAAAACACGACCTTTTGGAGTTATTAGGCGTGATCCCCAAAATGTATGTTTAGCGTTGTAGTCGCCTGATGCTATGAAACAGGGACCTAGTGATTTGAAGAAATCGCTGTATTGACTCTCTGATATTTGAAACCTAGGAGGTGAATAAATCGAAGAAATAACTAAGTTTTGATGAAATTCTTCAATGCAGATGTTTGTTGCTTGTAGGTAATCTTCACAAAAATCACACTGTAAATAATGTTTGATTCGAGCCTTTATTAGTATTGCTGAACCACCACATGCTCTGCCACGGGGGTCTTTGGTGTCATATAAGATATAGCCATTTATTTTAAAAAAGCTATTTGTTGTTAAGTGAGTCTCTGCAACCAGCATGACATCAATTTGTTCCTTCTTAAGGAAGTACTCGAGTTCATCTTTGTGTTGGCGCAAGCCGTTTGCGTTCCAGAAACATATTTTTAAACAGTTCATGGTTTGTTAAGTAACGCCTGCAACATAGTAGATTGGATGCGTACCATTTCTTGCATCATGCTGCTCATAGAGCTCATAAAACTGTTTATCGAATGCACTAATGTCTCGATGATTGCTTCGAGACGATTAAAATTACCAGATGGTGTGTGTTCTTTAGGATGCGATTGCAAATTAGGAGTAGAATTAGTTGTCGGTGCCGCTTTATGTACTGAAGTATGATTGGTTTTTACCATATCTGCGTATGAAACATGTTGTGTTATTGGTTGGGCTAACTGAGGATAATGAGCATTTACTCGATATTGTTGGTGCTTAGCAGGAGTATTTAGTTTTTGAGTGGTTTTCCTAACCATGGAAAAAACTGGACAGCCTCTGTAGTTAGCAGTATGGTTTCCACCGCAATTGCTGCATTTTTTAACTTTCGAGTCATCCCTTGCTTTGTCGCATTGGGCGGAACAATGTAGCTCGCCACATACAACGCAAACCGGAGACAACTTACAGTAAGCCCTAGTATGACCATATTCTTGACAATTTAGACACTGGACAGGTCCTGGACGCTTATGCGGCTCCTCTACAGTTATTTTACGGTGTAACAGGTATTTCAGATTGTAAATGGGGTTCTTCTTCAATCTGATATCTCCAGGTTCCAGTTCAACGCGAAATAGTGGTTGGGGGGCACGTTCCCGATTACGGAGATTATCTACACTTTTTATTTTAAAACCCGCTTTTTGGAGTCCGGCTCTTATTTCAGCTGGATCAAGGTATGAATCTACACCTTTAATGACTACCTGTAGACCTTTACTACTCTTCAGCTGATAGGTATAAATGTTCTTGTTTACTGCTTTTCGATAACTGCTTTCATCAATAAATTGTATTTTTGTCTCATCAATGTTACCACGCTTGATGGGAATTACATAAAATGAGTTCTCGCCAATAATTGTAATTAATTTTTTTATTAAGTCGTTTGAATTTTTCTCCCTTAAATAAACTGGAGGTGGTTTGAACGACTTAATTGCCGTTTTATGTTCACTTGTTTCACTATCTAAGATAGCAAAACGATTATGGGAATTTATTCCATTAGAGCCCTTGTCTTTATGTACTTTAGACATTGGTGCAAGCTGCGAAGATTTAGGGCTTCGACCTCTTTTTAATACCGTAATGTATCTGTCCATTCCCACTTGCGTCTTGGGTTTTACACTATCCATATTAGTTTTGGTAACACTTTGTACAAAAGGCGACTTGTTTGTAGTTATTTTATTGTCATCGCTTATCAAAAGCGACGAATAAGATTGGGCACGTAATACTGGCGTAGTGTTTAAACACAAATTATTTCCAGTTTTTTTGTTTTTATTTAAATCTAAATTGTCTACATTTTTGTCAATTAAATTAAAGAGGCTCATTGGCCTCTATTGTTTTTGTTTTATTTTTAAAGTAGCAAAGTGATAATGCCGTTGTAAAAAAAGAAAAAAGAGAGAAAAAAAATGTTTACAGAACACTTTGTTGTTGTATTAAAAACAAGTTTGATTTTTTGCTTTTGTTTGAATTTATTCACACTTTTTGTTTTTGTTTTTGGCAATTGCGAGCTTAAAAAAAATCGCGTCCGCACTTATCAACGCACAAACTAAAACTGAGGGTAGTTTTTGACGGCAGTAGCCATGTTGAAAGAAAGAAATCCTTAAATGAGGAATTAGCTCGGGCCCTGCATTGCAAAATGATCTGCCTAAAATTTTGAATAAATGGAGATTACATAAGATCGCGTTTAGCGCAGATATCGAGAAAATGTTTAGGCAGATTAAAGTTAACCCTGAACACCGCAAATTTCAGCAAATTTTTTGGCGATGAACCCACTTGACAAAATTTCTGTTTTACAACTGAATACGGTAACTTATGGGACAACATCAGCACCTTTACTGTCAATTCGTGCTTTGCAACAGCTAGCCTTGGACTATAAGACTGATTTTATTGACGAATCGGAAATATTAATTTCTGATTCATATGTAGACGACATAATTTCTGGCGCTGAGCCTTTAGAGAGGGCTATTATTTTACAAAGAAATTTATGTACTTTGTTGGCAAAGGGCGGATGTAATCTGAGAAAATGGATTACAAATTCAGTGGATTTATTAAAAGAAATTCCCGAGGAGAATAGAGAAAAATCCTTTAGCTTGAAATTTGATCGTGACAATGTAGTTAAGACACTCGGGATTCAGTGGAATACTACTTCGGATTCATTTTCTTTCAATGTAAACATTGATGATTCCCGCCCGGTTTCAAAGAGGACTATTTTGTCCGACACTGCTCGATTGTATGACCCACTAGGTTTATTAACACCTAGTACTGTAATTGCTAAAACTTTGTTTAAAAGTCTATGGGAAAATGGTCTAGATTGGGATGTTAAAGTTCCCCAAGAAATTGAACAAAAATGGGTAAAATATAAATCTACTCTATCTTATTTTTCGAATCTTAAAATACCGAGATGGATAAATTACATTAATGGTTCACAGGTTGAACAAATGACATTCATGTACATCTCTTACAATCAAAGTCTAAAATATCACCAATAAAGACTGTTTCAATACCCAGGTTAGAGCTATGTGCAGCAACGCTTTTAGTAAAATTAAGCGCAAAAGTAAGAGATTCACTTTCACATGTGAAAATCGAAGGAATTTACTTCTAGAGTGGCAGCTCCACCGTTTTAAGTTGGATCAAAAAACCATCATCGAATTGGACAGTCTATGTACCTAATAGAGTTGCTGAGATCCAACGCCTAAGTAACCCCCTGCAATGGAAGTATGTTCCATCTGATTTAAATCCTGTCGATTGTGCATCAAGGGGAATTAACCCGTGTGAATTGATGGAATGTAAAACATGGTGGAACGGTCCACAATTTTTATATCAACCGCCAACAGCATGGCCTAACTCACTCAAAATATTCGATACTTCTCAGGAAAGGAAAAAATCATCTAAAATTTTTATTTCTAAAACTACACTTACTTCTGATGGAGAAAAAATTGAGAAAGATCAAGTTGGATATCCAAATTTTCTATATAATTTTTCTAAATTTAGAACATTGTTAAGAGTTTTGTCTTTCTGCTACCGTTTCGTACATAATTCTACTGTTTGGATTGAGGTATGAAAAATTTTGGTACTCTTAATGTAGCAACAGTTAATAACACCCTAAAGAGGTTGATTAAAGTTACTTAGGCCATTGATTTTCCGCAGGATGTTAGAAAACAAATATTAAATGGCGAAGTAAAAAACAACTCACTTTTGAGACTTATGCCGTACGTTGATAATGATGGAGTTATTCGCGTGGGTGGGCGTTTACATAATTCTAATTTACCTTACCTTATAGGATGTTAAGCATCCTATCCTCTTGTCTAAGTCTAACCCTCTTTCAAAACTCATAATAAGAGAAGCGCATGAGAATACTTTACACGGCGGAGTTACTTTAACAATGTCTTACGTGAATAGAAAATATTGGATAATATCGGGAAATCAGCTAGCTAAGAATATTATTGGCAATTGCGTTACTTGTTTTAAATATTCAGCTAAATCCGCTGGCCAAATTATGGGAAATTTGCCACCCCTAACTAGACCATTCAAGCACAGCGGAGTTGATTATGCCGGCCCAATCCAAGTAAAAAATAATACTTTTAGATCAGCGATAGTATCTAAAGGTTATATCTGCTTGTTCGTTTGCATGGTAACCAAAGCTCTTCACTTAGAGCTAGTATCTGAAATGACAACAAATTCATTCATTCGGCCTTTCGTAGATTTGTGTCCCCTAGAGGCATTTGTACGGATATTTACTCCGATTGCGGTACGAATTTTGTAGGTGCGTGAAAAGAGCTGAAGGTTCTTTTTAACCGAAATGTAAAATCCGTTCCCGAAGATTTGCGAAATTCTCTACTAGTCCTTGGTACAGAATGGCACTTTATTCCACCCGCCGCTCCAAATTTTGGTGGCTTATGGAAGGCAGGAGTGAAATCTGTTAAACATCACTTGAAGCGAGTCATGCGTGATCGAATTCTTACCTTTGAAGAACTTTCAACATTACTTTGCCAGATAGAAAGTTGTTTAAATTCGCGCCCGCTTTGTACGCTATCTTCAGACCCGTCTGATTTAGACGCCTTAACTCCTGCACATTTTTTAATGCATTGCATTCAGGACGAGAACTTACTTCAAGTAAATATAAATCGACTGTCACGATGGAAAACGATCGAAAAACTCAAACAACATTTCTGGAAGCGTTGGTATTTGGAGTATCTTAATAGCATGCAGTCTCGTCCCAAATGGCTAAAAGCTAAACCTAATGCTAAAGTAGGTGACCTCGTCCTTATTTGTGATGATCGATGTGGGCCTGGTCAATGGTTAATGGGCCGCATTCACGAGGTACACCCTGGCCAAGACGACAGGGTTCGGGTTGTATCTATTTATACTAAAGATAAAATTATTAAACGACCAATATCTAAAATTTGTTTTTTACCAACAGATTCATCTCCAAATTTATCTACACCACATTTTGAAACTACATCTTCTGCTGAAAGGATGGAGCCTGATGCTGACGCTGTGGGTCGGAGCATAGCGAAGTCCAAAGACTAAACCAAAATACTCCCAACTTTAGGCCGTCCTTTCGGTTTCTACCATGTACAAGAACTGTTGTTCTTAGGCGGCAGTATGTTGAGAAGATTATATTAAAATCTTCATCAACCACATCATGTACATATATATGCTCACCACTTTGTATTTTATTATTAAAACGAATTCATGATGTTTAATTATTATGTTAAGAAAATTATCAGTAATAAATTATCATTAGTTGAATTGATATGTAAGTAGAGATGATCACAAAAAATACTGGTTTTACAACAGTGATCACTGTTCTCCCTCTCTTTCCAATTTTAATACATTTCATCATTCATTTGGATGTTAATGTAAAAATGATAATAATGTAAAGAGAATGGAAGTAACTGTTCTGTTTTTTTATATTTTTTCTTATAAAACAACTTTTTTACTTCAACTTTAAACTCAGCTTAAATATACTGTATTTTAGTTTTAAGTATTCATTTATTGCTTGAGCTTGGATTGGAGCAAATACTTGTTTTTAAAAAAATAAAACAGAATTGCAGAAATTTACACAAACTGTGTTTTTTATATAACTTATATAATATATAATTGGTAATATAACTGGGTCTTTTCTTTAAAAATTTTCTAAGTTCATAAACGGACTGTTTCAGCAATGATGCAGGGTAGTCTATTTTCATTCATATTAAGAAGTTTAATTATATAACATAGATGCAGTTTGAGTATGGAAACGTACATAGAATGAAATGCGGTTTCAAGGAACAGCATGTAGTTAGGTGTGGAAGGATATAAACACAAAACCTTTTTTACGAAAAGCCTGAATAGCTTCTCAACATCGTCATATTTTTGAAAACCCCAAACATGAGCACCGTAAAACATAATCGATCTAGAGGCAGCGTTAAAAATTTTAAGTTTGAGTAGAGTTAATTGCTAATTTTGAATCAGACAATTTTTTATTATATGTGATTTAAATGACAAATTATACGTAATATCAACTCCGAGGTACTTGTAATTGTTGACTATTTCGATACTGTCTAACGCCAGTGCAAACGTGCAGACAATCTCGGACCAGAACGAAAAACTATAATTTTAGATTTGTTCAGATTAACGTTTAGACACAAAATTTTGCAGTAATTGTGTAAACAATCAATCATTTGCTGCAGTTCCTCCTGTGAGTCAGCCAGTAACACAATATCGTCAGCATATAGAAGTATTTTTATATTCACACCAGCTACATTAACACCATTCGGCAACACTTCCACAAAATCGCTTAGATATACAGAAAATAGTAAGGGACTCAAAATACATCCTTGTTTAACGCCACGGTCAAAAGAAAACGATTTGGAAAATGAGTAACCATCCCAGATACGACATACAGTATTATCATATAATCATTTTAGATGAGAGTCCTAAGTCTAAATTTCGATTATAAAATTCCACTTTTTTGATGTTACATACATTTAAAAATTTGGCTCTGGCAGAAAAATACTTCAGTTTATTTGCATGCGTATGGTTCTTTTTATATTTTTTGAGGTTAGTTTTCATTACTTTTCGGTATCTCCAACATTTCCAATCAAACCATTCTTTTTTGGGCTCAAAATCCTTTTTGTTGGTATTTTGCACATAAGCTTGTTTCACTTTGTTAGTTATTGTAAGAATAAGATCATCTACAGACTCACTTGAGTGAATATCAATACTAGTAGCGAGGTAACTAAGATTTTCGATATCTTTATTTATGTTTCTATTATCCCAACGAAGTTTTTTCATTCCCGGAATAGAACTTTGATAAACAGTAGTATTTAAACACTTGACTGAAAGACATAGCGGCATATGATCAGAATAAGGTTTTGATGATATAAAAAAAGTATCAACATATTTGAAAAAACTAAGTAAAGAAATACAATAATCGATAACAGAGCTGCCCATGATACCACAAAAGCTGTACTCTCCAATGTCATCATCACGTGTGCTACCTTTTAACACAATACCACCAATCTGTTCAATAAGCTCCATAAGTTTATTTCCCTGAGTATTCGTTGTTTTTGTTTGGAATTTCTCGAAACGCTTATAAAGTTTTAAAAAGTTTTTGTCAATAACTTGCAGATCTGCTATCCTTGCGTTCAGATCGCCAATTATGCAGACTTTTTCCGGATTTAATTTTTGTAAAAATTCATCAAAAGATTTAAATTCAAGATTCCAGTTTGTGCAATTTAGGTATTTAGGAATAAAATAAAACTGATTTCTTTCGATGTTACAAGTCAAAACAATATTGTGGTCGATATGTAGTTACAAACTTAAACGAAAATGATGCTTGGATATCCCTTTTAACACCAAACAGGCAACCACCGCTTGACCGACCAGAGTTGTGCGTTTTCTTCGCTAGAATCCAATGAAGAACATAATTGTTGAAAAAAGATATGTATTGGATTTGTTTTTCCGAAACTACATGTGTTTCAAATAAAAAAAGACAACAAAACTATTGACGCAGGTTATAAAATTTCCAAAATTTAGTGAGCTAGATAAATTTGTTGCGTTGTACGATAATAATTTAAACGACTTGAGTTGCTATTGCAAGCTTGAACATTCAGTAGTAGCCTGAGACCTTTTATTAACACAAATTTCAGCACAGAAGTTGCATTCCGATAACAAGTTTTTTATTAATTCGGCTTCGCTATTATTATTAGCCATAAGTTTGCCATTCGACCAAGTATACCTATTGTTGTTAATAAAGATACAAAATTCTCCCAGTCTAACTTTTTCAGATAATTTATATTTTGAAATACTTTTACTAAGCTGGCGTAAATTATAACGGACATTCTGTTCTTCAGCGGTATAATCTTTTTGAATAAAAATAGATTTACCTTTTAGTTTGCGCTTGGCGGCAATGACATTATAAGCCTGCATATATGTTTCTAAAGTAAAAAAGTAACTTTTTCTAGTAATCAATTTGCGTGTAGACAAGACGTTTACATTTGTTTTCAGTACATCCGAGCATAATTTTATGAACTCCAGTTTGGCAGCATTATTAGTGTTAACACCCTGAAGACATTGATCTGCGATCAATGAATTCAAGACGGTTTGTAAGTCTTTGTAAATCATCTTTTAATTGTAAGTGTTCTCTTTTCAAATCATCTATTTCATTTTTGAAGTCAACCAAATCAGATTTCCTGGTAACATCTTTCAATTTATCGTCCAAGAGTTTGCATAATTTATCCCAGGAGAACACATCTATATTTCGGCTTGACATCTTTGCAGAAGTAGACGGCTTTTTACAATTGTTTTTCTCAGTGTAATCCGGTGATGTTAAATGTAACGGACGTTTACTCATTAGTTATCAAAGCATACCTTAGGGCTTAAAGATAAAATACCGATAATATACTTGGTCGCACTTATTATTTTACTTGTTTTCTTTTTTATGGCGCTTTATTTACATACGCAAAAACAATGTAAGGGATAAACAAAACAAAAACAGCAATGATACCACCACCAAGATGACCACTTTAATTTAATAATTTCCAGTTTCTCACCAACAGAATTCAATATAAAAGGCCGCATAAAATAAGTACACCCAACAGTAGACACTTTAGTCTTACTTACAGCTCTTCCGTCTCAGTGTGAATGAAAATATGAAAGTAGGCAGCAGTCAAAGGAGAACAGTAATTAAGTGGCAAGTGTAAAATAACAGGAAAGTGACTGGACAGCAAGAATATAGCAATACTCCAACTTATTGTCACATAGTACGTTGTAATAAACGATAGTTTGTATTTAGTTGTTATTTATTCCCGAAAAAACTCAATTATTTAATAAAAATTTGTTTAGTATAAAAAATTGCACTTTTGACGTTATGAAACCAGGGTTGCCAATCAATCTATTACAATATTGTTGTTGTCGAATTACGACAATGACAACCGTAATAAGCCTAATTATGTCTTTTTCACTTTGGCGTGTATTTAATATTTAACGGTTTATACTGTATTAAGTATACGCCAACGAGCTCCATGTTACATTTCCAAACTAAAATTATTCCATTTATCAGCAGGTCTATTTTGGCATTCCGCTGCTAACCAAACGTTTTAGTTTTTATTATGAAACAGTTTTGGGTTTTCTAAGTATTTCTTCATAAAAATTTCAGTTAAATGTAAAAAAATATAAAAACAAATAAATTAAAACAAATCAGAATTACATTTAATTTTCACTGCAATTGTTCATTTTTTTTTTTTTTTTTGTTTAATAAAATTAAGCAAAGTTACATTTTATTATATCAGTTTACTTTTTTTCTCGCTCAATTGCATTTCTCCAATTCACAAGTCGCATTTATCATATTATACGGTTTAACGTTAACCTATTGTATAATAGTTTATGTTCGTTGTTGATAATTTGCATTAAAAAGTTTTTCCCCAAAAACTACAACTTCATATTATATTTTTTTGAAGTTTTGTATCGAGACCATAGCTGGGCGTAAGTGCTTTTTGTTTGAAAATCTTTATTCAACTTAATCTTCAATAGCAAAGTTACAGTGCTTTTATACTGCTAATTTATCCAATTTATATTACAATTCTAAATTGAAGCAAAATTTTTATAAAAAATTAATATCTTCTCCGAAATTGCAGAATATTTGATTCAATATAAAATTTAATGTTTTGAATTTCATTTCACATTTCATTCTCTTTTTCTTTAACAAGATAAAAATTAAAACGAAGGTCTGTTATTTTAAAAATATTCCAATTTATTGTAATTTTATTATCAAAAATTATGTCGATAACTTAAATTCTCGGTTTGTGTAAAATTATAAACTTTATATTGAATGAATGTAGTAACATACCATTAGTGTTTACCGAATATATTTTGTGAAAATTTCAGGAGTCTACCTATTATGGTTCAAAACTTAGGCCTTATACATGCAAATCACGCCACTATCGGAACACCCTTTATTTTTTAGACTTGTTTATATATCGAACTTAGTATTAATTACTGCTTGCATATTTTTAGTGTATTCCCCTACAGTTAAAAAAATAAGCACATATTGGTGCTAACATTTTTTATTTTGACAGCCTAAAATGATTTATACAAAAACAAAATGTACGTACTTTTATTACAGAGTTGTACTCTTTTTTCTAAATTCAACACTAACTAACAAACAAACAACAAAAAATTAGAAAAAAGCCACAACAATAATTAAGAAAGGGAAGAAAAACAAAAGAAACACCAAAATTGTGGTTTAAGAAGAAACGCTATTAAATGGCTTTTCATTTATTCGAAATGGCTTGCACGCCGCTCACTTGAAACACGCGGAGTTTGCCTAATTAATTTCGCGCTGTTCATACATACATAAAAATTAGGCTGACAACTTGGTACATTTTTGTTAAGTCCCCTTCCACAATAGACAGAAACAGGGTAGACAGTTTTACACAGAGATCAACACGTAGGAACACCACATACCCCTTATGTATCGGACAAATACGATTGAAGCGAGTTTTTGGATGCTACACCGCTTGCTGAATATAGCCCTATGAAAATCTTACCAGGACCCTCATTAGCTACCTTTTACTTCTGAAGTTTCTCCAGAAAAACTTATTTCTTCAGGACACACAGCAGCCGAATCTAAGGCATTTTTGTAAACCAGTACAACCCAGGATCCCTTACTTACCCTAATCTGTATGCGAAGGAAGAATTGTTGTTTTATCAATATTTTGATACAACCTTGCAACACTATCTTTTGAATAAAGAGTGGATTATGAAAAACATGTTTTAGAATGTAGAAGTAATAAAAGAAACCATTCGATATGCTACAAAGCGGCATTAAAAATAAAAATATTTTTTTTACAAGCTAAGGGTGATCATGTAGATCATAGAAGTCTTACAACATGACAATTTTTTGTGTAAAAGTGTACGATTGATATCGTCTAAACATAATTCCGTACTTTTGGGAAGAGTACGATAAAATCCCGTACCAAAAGGACGGGAACATTAAAACCAACTTTTTATCCCAAAACAAACATGATGTCAAAGTGTTTTCTAATGAGTGCTGTCAAAATCAATACGTTACCGTCAACGCAAAGTAAAGGCCGAGGCACGTAGAATCCGTCATACGTTAAACTTCTACTTTTTCAACGTAAAAGAAAGTTGAAATAAAGGTTTTCTAATGAATGTTGTCTCAATCAGTACGTCTCCGTCAATGCCAAATACGAAAGTGTGGCCACTTTTAACTTTTGACGTACGTTGAGAGCAATTTAGAACTATAAATTGGTTTCTCTTTGTTTCTCTCTCTCTCTAAAAATTAAATTTGTTGTGTTCAGTGCAGGGCTGCCAAAAGTGCCGATATTTACACTAAAAAATCACAAAATGCCGATTTATGGTAATAAAAATGCAGATTTTATAAAATCAATTGATTTGGGAATTTATGCTAAAAATTTAATATTAAAATCCGAAATTCACAATATTATTAATATATGCATAAACAACATAACTTTGTTAGTTTCTCAAATTTGTGTCTGATTTTATGCGTCCTGTCCAGAATTTTGTACTTTATCGAAAAACATCGATAACTTATGTTTGACCCCTGGCAAGATAAGGTCCCTTTCGTCAGCTGGCATCATATATTTAGCTTGTAAAATTAACTTGAATTATTTTATCATCTATCTTTTCATTTTTATATTTGTATGTATGTTCATAAAATCCATAAAACTATTAGAATTTGTTATTTCTTTTGTTCTTTTATTAACAAAAATCAAATAAAACCTCAACAAGTACTTAATTTTTTTTATGCCGATTTTCAAAACTGAAATGCCGATTTTTTTCCCGAAAAGTGCAGACTTTTCACAAAATCTTCTGGCAGCCTTGGTTCAGTGTTCAATTGGGAGCTATAATTTGGTTTCTCTTTGTTCCACTTTCTCAAAATTAAATTTTTGTGTTGAGTGGCAGCAAAAAAGAGACAAAATACAACAAAATAAATAAATTAAATGAAGTAAAATGGTGAAAATAACATTTCAAGTGCTTTTTTTCTGATTTAATATCCGTCAACAAAGAACTCATTGTGTCAGTTGAGTACGTTAACAGCAGACCGACTTTTGTTAAATGTTATTTTTTATATTTCGCACCTAAAGAAAACTTTAAAACTTCGTTTCCTACACAATTAAATGGATTGTACTCTGTTTCATATTGTTTATTATTTCTTTATGTTTATTGATAATATTAATATCACGTTACTCCATATATACGTGTATAGTCAAATTTGTTAGCGAAATAAAATATCTTTCATTTATAAAATAGTTCAAATTAATTTAAATTACATAATTTTGCAGAGCAGGGCAATGCATTGACATTATTAATAACAAAATATATACATAATTGTTATTAAATGCTAACCAAAGGCTTACAAGTTAAGAAAATAATAATAATAAAATAATAATAATAAATAATAATACTGATATAAATAAGAGATAGAGAGAGAGGCTGTTTAAAAGTGTAAAACAATTTAAACCACCATCGTCTCGTATTATATTTCTCAATAAAAGTTGTTTGAATAGAATATTGATTACAATTGAAACTATCTTGTAGATAGATATATATATGCTGAGAAGGATGTGTAGCGATCCAGAAAATGCATTACATTCTGCTAGTGTCTAATTTTCCTTTATCTTTTTATAAGAAATAACTTAAGCGTGAAAATTGTTAATTTTTAATTTTATTTTAAATACAATTTTTAAATTAAGAAACCTAAAAGGACACTTTTATTATTACCAGTCTCGTAACACTCAGAAAAGCAAAACTTACTTGTTCTTGCTAAGTTTCGTAAAATTGCCATACACTTGTGAAGTAACGTAATAAACTCTTGTGCAACCGTCTTAAAAATGACTCCCAAACATATAATTTTTAAGAGGCAAATATGGTCGTTGACTACCATCAATCTTCCAATGATCGCCAAAAGGCAATGCAATGTTCTTCAAAATGACTCGCACAAGAATCATTTGGAACAATCGCCTGAACGATTAAAGAAAGAGTCGCGAAATAATGGTGATCATCAAACAATCTTCCAAATGCCAGCTAGGTTCTCTACTCTTTAATCGATATTAATCGGTTTTAAATATTTAAATAAATATAATACAAGAAAACCTTCGTTAATTAGAATGAAAATAAATATATTTCTCATATAATATATGCACAAATTATTTAAACAAACATATGCGATTTCATAGACTAGAACAAAGAAGAGCACACACATGCAAGCAAAAACATGCATAAACAATATAGTATTTTAAAATCTATTTAAGTTTTAGTGTTTAAGCAAATTTGTGTTACAAATTAATACCTTGTGGAAAATGGAGGTTTACATATGGATTTAGTAAAGTTTAAATCTCTCAACAATTTCAGCTGTTACTACCTAAACCATAAGTTTTAGCCACTAAATGTCATAACTGCCATACTCTACCTTAACAAGGTGACCAATTGGTTGACTACGGAGTCGTTATTAACAAAACAATAACAAATTTAAGTGCAAATATACCTACATATATTATTTTTAGAAATAACTGTACGGAATACTTTTTAAATAAACTACAATCAGTTACTGTAAAAATATTCTGAGTGTTTTTTTTTTTTTACGGAAAAAGAGTGCACTAAATTTGAACCGAGGTACTAAGGTACTCCGTGCTGCAGACATAGAGAGACAGTTGGCCAGGAAGACAGAAAGAGTAAAATTGGTGTATTCCACAGCGATTACTATTTGTACCAGCAACAACATTTTCAAAAATGTTTCAGGACCGTATCTGTAAGTCCCATTACAGTTTTATAATATATACGGGTATATATGTATGTACATATAAATAATAATACAATTAAGGGAATAAACTTCATTTCACTTTAGTAAAGTTTGGAATTAATGAGATTCATTTCAATAACAGAAAAATAATTGAATAATTACAATAATAGAAATTTCCTATGCAGCTCAACAATTTTATTATATTATGTGTCCTTTCTAGTAAGTCAGTGTCAGACATATGCATTTCTATTTAACTCTTTATAAGTATATCTTAATGTAAAGTTATGCTAAGATATACATATTTATCATTAAAACTTCTTTAGGGTTCTGTTTAGCGAATTATTAATTAGCAATGATTTTAGTTGTGATTTTCTTTCTATTTCCTAATTCGTAAGTATTTGTATGCTACAACCACAAAACATATAATTTTGTTAAGCACTTGTTGGACTTAACTAAGTACATATGTATGTGTTTTTCTTTTAGATTTAAGATTTGAATAGTGTTTGCTAAAATCTGACTTGGGTTTTTACGCAAAAAAAAAAACAAAATGACCTCTACAGCGAGAATATTTGACATATGGTCTGTACAGCTACTGCTTGGCAGTTAAAGCCACATATTTTGACATAAAGCAACCCAATAAAATATATATAATTTTTTTTCGAGTATAAGATTTTTGTATTACTCATCTATATGCACTCACAAGAGCAGGCACAGATGTAAATTTGCGCTTCATAGGTAAGAAAAACGTCTAAGACCATCGTCTTAGACATTGTAAAGACATAATTTTCAAGCCGCGTACTGGAGAGTTAGTATTAGCTGTTTTAGTATAAATAGGAATGGGTTTAGGTAATTATTCACCAGGGTCGTGTTTATTTAAATGATGTTGTGCAGTTAAATTGATTGCTACCTGATATTTATGTTATATTTAGTGGTGTAAAATTAATATATTAAAAAAAGTTCCCGTTTTGTAGATTTCCATGTTTCGTCCTTTTTTGCTAGAATACAGCAGTGTCTTACATTCATCTATATCCCATCCCATGGTGTGTGTTCGTGAGCTTCAAGGTGTAGTGCGAAGTTGGAGTCCACTTCTTTCCGTTTGTACGAGCGAATGTGTTCTGTAAATCTTGTTTTTAGTGTTTGTATACATATTTTTATGTTCGTGTGTGTATGATCAAAAGAAAAGTCTGTTTTGCGGACTTAAAAAAAAAGCAGAAAATAATCAATTCGTCTGTATGTTGTTTTTAATACTTGTGCCTGCAGAGCTCAATAATTTCTAAACCGATTTTGAATTTTGTTATTGTCCGTATATAACATTAATGATTTTTATGCGTTTTTTGAACCGTAAAGGGCACTAATTTAAAATTTTAATAAGGTTCACATCACTTCCAGTAACAACTTAGCAAAAACAGACGACAAAATACTGGCATATTCATTACTTCTACTGCCCTTGCACTGGTTCCAATTTTGGTGAAAAACATATGATTTCAACACAGACGTGTCATTGGAGGTCATATGCTCACATTTAAATAAACTGTCTGTCATTTAAATGAGTGCTTACGACTAATGACAGTTTGGTGATTCGGATGCGTTCTTAATTTATAAATGCTTATATGTAATTAATAATTCTTGCAAAAAAAACCGACTTCAAAACAGATAGAAGGGCACAAATTCTAAACTAAAAATGTAAGAAGTAATCTGTAAGAATTAGATTTGAATCAAATAAAAGATGCGCCAAACTTAGAGGGAAAAATGAAGACTATTTGAATGTCAAGCCTCTCCTCTTTTCATCAGCATCCGCCTTTTATAGGGGCACCATTCAAGCCTCTGTCTACGGTTTCACAGATAGGGGCACACAGATCAAATAACATCACATATTCGGACACCCTTTAATTTACAATGTTAAATTAAAGACCTGTTGTTATACGGGACTTGGCCAGAAAGATTCTTTGTAAATTTCAACTATCTGTCTATAACGGTTAAAAAGTTTAGCCATATATATCGAACTACATGAACTATTGGGACACCCTTTACATTATAATTCCAATTATTTATACTTGTTATCATACCAGAGATAGTAGTGGACATTCTGCCTAATTTTCAAGTGTTTGTGTTTAACGGTTCAAAAGATACGGCCATATAGATCAAATTACATAATTTATGGGGACACCCTTTAATTTCTAAATTCAAATTGTATGCTTGCTATAGTGGACTTTGCAATACAGGTTCCTTGTAAATTTCAGCTGTCTGTCTCTAACAGTTCAAAAGTTTGGTCACTCACATAGAATTACATTAACTATTGGGACACCCTTTTAGTTCCAAATTCAAATTGTATACTTTTTGTTATAGCTTACTTAGCACTACAGGTTCTTTGTAAATTTTAGCGGTCTGTGTACAACTGTTCAAAAGTATGGCCATATACATCAAATTAAATAAAATTTTGAATATTTATACATTTTATTATAACGGTCATAGTAGTCGACATTCTGTCAAATTTTCAAGGTTTTGTCTATAACGGTTCAAAAGATAGACCCAAATAGGTCAAATTATGTCACCTATGGGGACACCCTTTAAATTTTAAATTTATTTTTTTATTCATTTCTGCTGTTGAGAGCTATAGCGACACGCAATTTTTTAAAATTTTAATTTGGTGCCCTTTGCGGTTCTTAATACACGTAAAAACATGTATGTTGTATGGGGACACCCTTTAATATTTAACATAATGACTGTTTTTAAAATGGGACCAACCTGAAATCATAATCTTTCAAATAAAGGAAGAAATTTTAAAATCGGTTCAGAAATGGCTGAGTTCTGCGGTTACATACATAAAAAAAGCAACATTCAGACGAATAGATAACCTCCTTCTTCTTTGAAGTCGGTTAAAAATTAAAAAAAAAGTATGTACACATTATTTACTAGACAATTTGAATGCATTTTCCAATACTCCAAAAGATATCATATTATTAGAGTTAGGGATGACATTAAAATTGCATTCGAGCAAATAAGAGCTAACGAAATCACCATTTCCTTGTGAACACATTCATTATTTTTTTGCTGGGAAAGAGTAATAAAAAATAAACTTAAGAATTAAAGGTGACATAACACGTGTAAATATTTCAAATTATTACTTAAAGGGTGTCTCCATAATTAATGCAATTTGATGTATGTATATGGCCTAATCTTTTGAACGGTAATAGACAGAGCGTAGAAACTTACACTGAACCTGAATCGCTAATATAAAATCGCAAATATAAAACTGGAAATTAAAGGGTGCCCCTATAGGTGACATTTTTTGATCTAAATAACGATGTCTTTTGAACCGTTGTAGACAGTTACTTGATATTTACACACAAATTTAAAGTTAAAAGGAGTCCCTATAGGTGACTTAATTTTACGTATATGGCCTCATCTCTGGATTTCTATTGGCACAAATTGAAAATTACATAGTATATGTATTACTATGTGTCAATACTATATTATTATTGAAACTTAATAGTATTGGAATTAAATGGTGTCCCCATAAAGCTAAGCTTTTGTACCGTAATAAGGAGAAGCTGAAAATTTACACACTTCTATGTCGGCTACAATAAAAGGTAAGCAAAATATAAAATTAACATATAAAGGGTGACCAACACTATACGTCATTTTGGCGTACATAGTTTATCTTTTATTTTTACAGAGTACTACCTTTTAAATATTTAGTTTAGTTTTGATGTCCGTCTCCCTATTTACAGGTAGGTTTTTTTTATTTTGCTAAAATTTTTGTATTATACCTGGATTTTTGTACGTGTAAACCAACATATAATGCAATCCTAGCTACGTTGGATAACTTTTCTTATTTTTTTTTAAACAAACACATACATACATATGTATTAAATTGAAGGCTTGTGTTAGGAGCAGCACAAGCAGCTCATTTGATTTTTGATGTTAAATAGTAAACAACTCAACAAATACATATATTTTATGGGTATCGACGTTGCGCTAGCAGAAAATATTTTCCCGCACAACCGGATTAAAAGCATATATACTTAAGGCGGAATTATTGTGTTGTTTTTTATGGTTGGTTGCATATTTGTTTTTCTTTCGTTGCATTATAACGAGTGATTTTTTAAGAGCTTGAGAACTTTTTTTTAAAAAAAACGCATAAAATTTGCAAAATCTCATCGGTTCTTTATTTGAAACGTTAGATTGGTCCATGACATTTACTTTTTGAAGATAATTTCATTTAAATGTTGACCGCGGCGTCTTAGGTGATCCATTCGGAAAGTCCAATTTTGGGCAACTTTTTCGAGCATTTCGGCCGGAATAGCCCGAATTTCTTCGAAAATGTTGTCTTCCAAAGCTGGAATAGTTGCTGGCTTATTTCTGTAGACTTTAGACTTGACGTAGCCCCACAAAAAATAGTCTAAAGGCGTCAAATCGCATGATCTTGGTGGCCAACTTACCGGTCCATTTCTTGAGATGAATTGTTCTCCGAAGTTTTCCCTCAAAATGGCCATAGAATCGCGAGCTGTGTGGCATGTAGCGCCATCTTGTTGAAACCACATGTCAACCAAGTTCAGTTGTTCCATTTTTGGCAACAAAAAGTTTGTTAGCATCGAACGATAGCGATCGCCATTCACCGTAACGTTGCGTCCAACAGCATCTTTGAAAAAATACGGTCCAATGATTCCACCAGCGTACAAACCACACCAAACAGTGCATTTTTCGGGATGCATGGGCAGTTCTTGAACGGCTTCTGGTTGCTCTTCACTCCAAATGCGGCAATTTTGCTTATTTACGTAGCCATTCAACCAGAAATGAGCCTCATCGCTGAACAAAATTTGTCGATAAAACACATTTCGAACCGAACACTGATTTTGGTAATAAAATTCAATGATTTGCAAGCGTTGCTCGTTAGTAAGTCTATTCATGATGAAATGTCAAAGCATACTGAGCATCTTTCTCTTTGGTACCATGTCTGAAATCTCACGTGATCTGTCAAATACTAATGCATGAAAATCCTAACCTCAAAAAAATTACCCATTATAATTCACTCAATTAAAAAATGAATTAATTTTTTATATACATGAAATGAAATACTGAACTAAATTTTATTTAAATAAAATAAAAACTTTTTTGAAATCAAAAACACAATCATGTACATGCGAAGACGTTTTATTTTTTTTTTTTTTTTTTAATTATCTAAAACTTCACTCAACAACTCATCATGTAGTAGTAAAAATACAGTAAAAAATCCAAAATTCAGTATTGTAAATCTTTTTAAAAATTAACGACTTTAACCGAAATATTAATTTTTTTTTTGCAATGCAGCATTTTGATCTGTGTACAATGCCGAAAGAAGTAATTCAGTAACGATAAGCACCTGCCATAAGTAAACATTAAAAAATAGTTTTCGTATCTTGGATTTAAATAGCAACTAAATTTTACTCGTACAGTGAAAAATCATCTTATAGTACCGAAATACACCGAAATCTAGTACTTATGAGATTTCGAACAAACTCTAGTTGTTTTTACTAAATTTCCCATGCAAATCTACTTCGTCACTAGATTTTAATGAAATCTATTTAATTATGAAACTATGGTTTGGCCCGAATTATATTAAAAATTCAACGCTACACAAGAAAAAATGGCAATACACAATTAAAAAACAAAATAAACAAAATAAAATTACAAAACAAAAATAAAAACTGAACAAGAATATTTAAACCAATTGCAAGGGATAACTAAACTTAAATAAGAAATGAAGTGGGAGTTGTAAATAGAAGATAAATTAATGAAATATTGTTGACGAAATCTCGCTAGTGTTAAGCGTAAACCGTCTAGATTTTAAAAAAGATTTTAATTGAAATCTACCATTCGATGTAGTGTAAACGCCCTATTATGGTTTCCTTTTTGCTTTTTGGGTATGGTGTTGGGTTTTATGTTTTTGCTTTTCTTTTTTCATATTTTTTTCCCTGGCATCTTCTTCAAATAAATTTAAAATAAACCTACAGCCTCATACTACGTTTTCTTTGTATTCATGCAGGGTTAACAATTCAAGGACTTTTGTCCAAACAAGAAAATATGAAAATGTATTTTGCTATTGCGAAGAAAGTGGACAGGGTTCTCCTTTTTTTTTGCTTTTTTCATTTTTAATCTCCCATCTAATCACCTAAAATTAACCAAGTAATATATATATAACTTTTGTTTTAATTCTATATAAATTTCATTTGTGAAACAAACCAAAAAGTGTTTTCACTTTTGCTTTCGAAGACATAAATTAATGGGAGCTTAATAAAGCAGAATTTAGAATTGCTTATTTAAAGAAAATTAAGTCCAAAACGTCTTAAATTAAAAAATATAAAAAATAATTTAAATTATTAATTACATAGCCACAGTAAGCAAGATAAATTGGCATTAAAGGACCTTGTAATACAATAACTTGATTTTAAATTAATGATATGGAACAAAGGCCTACTGATGTGGAACAAGGTCGTCTGATACTTCACTCAGTAAATTATTACTACCAGATACGGCTCATTAAAGATTTTTTATTTGGTTCAATCTCACAGAAAAAATATTTTTTATTACAATAGACTTTAAAATATTCTGCATTATGCATAGCATGGCATAAGATCTTTGATACATATTTGCGTCACGGTTAGGGTTTGGGAAGCGAGAATTCCCTTCAAATAAGATCATCAGCTAATTTTCCGGTTGCCGGGAGACGGGATAAGTGTCATAGTCAGTAATGTAAAAAAATAAATTAGTCAAGTGCGAGTTAGACTCACACACGTAGGGTTCCGTACTATGTTCAGTATAATTTAAAAATTCCAGTTGTTTATTTCTTTATGTCTTATGGGACACCCTTAAATTTTAAAATTAAAGTAATATTCGCGAAAATTGCATCATAATTAGAACACCCTTTAAATTTTAATATGTAATTCATTTTATAGCGGCCATGGTAATACACTTTCTATTAAAATATCAGAAGCCTACCTATTGCGGTTAAAAAAATAAGGTAATATTCGTGAAAAACACGTTACTATTGGACACACTTCAATTTTAAGTATTTGTTATAGCGGCTGAAGTAACACATCTACTGTAAACATTTCAAGAGGGTATTATTATGGTTTATAAAATCATGTCACTGTCGGAACACCCTTTAATTTTATTATTCATTATAGTGGCCATGGCAACTTCCTTTCTATAAATATATTAAGAGTCTACTTATTGCGATTAAAAAATAAGTCACTATAAGTGAAAAACATGTCACTGTCGGAACACCCTTTAATTTTTAGTAATTGTCATATCGGCCGTGGCAACACATCTTCTGTACAAAATTTCAAGAGTCTACCTGTTACGGTTCAAGAAATAAGGCTTTATACATGCAAATCACGTCACTGGCGGAAAACCCTTTAATTTTCATTATTTGTTATAATGGACATAGTTATACACCTCCTGTAAAAATTTCAAGATTCCACCCATTCATTCAAAACTTAGGATATATACATGCAACTCACGTCACTATTAGAACACCCTTTAATATTTAAGTTCAATTTTGTATACTTGTTTATAAAACAAACATAGTTTTAATTACAGTCTGCAAATTGTAAGTGGTTTCCTCTTACAGCTCAAAAAAAAAAGACATTAACGTAAATAACACGTCACTTTTGGAACACCCTACGTTTTAGTATTTTTTGCTATTGTGGCCGCAGTTATACACTTTTGGTAAAATTTTAAAGAGTCTACCTATTATGGTTCAAAACTTAGGCCTTACACATACAAAGCACACCACTATCGGAACACCCTTTAATTTTTAGGTTTATTTTTTTAGACTTGTTTATAAAGCGAACTAAGTTTTAAATACTGTTTGTAAGAAATAAACACATATTCGTAAATAACACCTCTCTATCGGAACACCCTATAAGTTTTAATATTTTTTGCTATAACGGCCATAGTTATACACCTTTGGTAAAATTTTCAAGAGTCTACCTATTATGGTTCAAAACTTAGACCTTATACATGCAAATCACTCCACTATCGGATTACCCTTTAAATTTTAGGTTTATAGGCGAACTACGTTTTTATTACAGTTTGTAAATTTTTAGTGTATGCCTCCTACAGTTCAAGAAATAAACACATATTCGTGAATAACACCTCTCTATCGGAACACCCTATAAGTTTTAATTTTTTTGTTATAGCGGCCATCACTATACACCTTCTGTGAAAATTTAAAGAGTCTACCTATTATGGTTCAAAACTTATGCCTTATACATGCATTTCACATCACTATCGGAACACCCTTTAATTTTTAGTTTTACGTTTTTATACTTTTTTATATAGTGAACTAAGTTTTAATAACTGTTTGAAAATTTCAAGTGTATCCCTCCTACAGTTCAAGAAAGAAACACATTTTCGTAAATAACACCTCTCTATTGGAACACCCTATAAGTTTTAGCATCTGTTGCTATAGCGGCAACAACTATACATCATCTGTGAAAATTTCAAGAGTCTACCTATTACGGTTCCAGAGATAAAAGGTGCTGACAGACGGACAGACGGACAGACGGACATACGGACAGACGGACAGACATTGTAGCGAAAACAATAGGGTTTCGTTTTTACACTTTGTGTACGGAACCCTAAAAATTGTGATAAAACTTTACGCAGCACATCTGTTCCACAGATTGTTAAACTCACTAGAATCCATTAACTAGCAATTGTGACAGAAAAAATACCCAAAGGATTTTAATTGGTTTGAAAAAGAATATCAGTTATTCGAAGCTAGAAACAGAGGAATGTGATTAATCTTTATAATGTTAACTCTTCATTCTACCTCAGTGAAAAGTAAAAGGTAAGAAACCCTTTAGACTTTTTTATCGCTGGAAATTTTGCAAGCAATACAAACACAATATCCAGTGATTTGCTAAAGTTCTAAAGACTTATTTGTTAAAAAAAAACAATTAATTAAATACTTTTTCAGTATAAACAAGTCTTTCCTGAAAATTACAAGATTTTTGATCACAATCTAATTTGGAATACCTGTGTGTTTTGAGGTTATTATGTAGATCACAAAATTAAAATTTTTTTTGTCTGATTTTTAATTTTTAAAACCACGGTGATAATACTTAAAATTAAAACAAATGAAAGGCCTGGAGCTTTATTGTTGGTTTGAATGGTTTAAATAAATCAGTCAAGCAAGAGTTATGGGGCACCCTTTAATTTTAAAATTAAAGTCATATTCGCGTAAACTTCATCACTGTTGGAACACCCTTTAAATTTTAGTAATTTTTATTATAGCGGCCATGGTAATACACTTTCTATAAAAATGTCAAGCGCCTACCTATTACGGTTCAAATAATAATATACGTGAAAAGCATATCACTTATGGAACACCCTTTAGTTATTAGTAATTGTTACAGCGAGCGAAGTACAACATCTACTGTAAACATTTTTAGAGTCTCCCTATTACGGTTCAACAAATAAGGCTATTTACGTACAAATCATGTTTCTGCCGGAACACCCTTTAATTTTGTTATTTGTTATAGCGGCCATGGCAATTTAGTTTCTATTAATTAAGAGTCTACCTATTACGGTTAAAAAAAGTCACTATAAGTGAAAAACATGTCACTGTCGAAAAACCCTTTAATTTTTAGTAATTGTCACAGCGGCCGTGGCAAAGAATCATCTTTACGAACTGCAAGAGTCTACTTATTACGGTTCAAAAAATAGGGCGTCATATATGCAAATTACGTCATTGTCGGAAAACCCTTTAATTTTTATTGCTTTTATAGGGGGTCATATTAATGTACCATTTATGAAAATTTGAAGAGTCAGTCTATTATAGTTAAAAATTGGGCCATATTCATGCAATTCACGTCAATATCGGCACAACTTTTAATTTTTACTATTAGTAATACACCTCCAGTAAAAATTTCAAGAGTCTACGTCGCTATCGGAACACCCCTTATTATTTAGGATCAATTTTGTGTACTTGTTTATAAAGCCAACATAGTTCTAATTATTGTCTGCAAATTTTAAGTGGTTGCCTACTACAGCTCAAGAAATTAAGACATAATTGTATATAACATG
Source organism: Phasia obesa (assembly GCA_949628195.1). Lineage (NCBI taxonomy): Eukaryota > Metazoa > Arthropoda > Insecta > Diptera > Tachinidae > Phasia > Phasia obesa. Next base: position 57,088,399 of record OX451218.1, on the reverse strand, counting down.
TTACTTTCGGAACACCCTATATGTTTTAGTATTAATTGCTATAGCTGCCATAGGTATACATACATCTTCTCTGAAAACTCCAAGAGTCTACCTATTATGGTTCAAAACTTATGTCATATACATGCAAATCACGTCACTATATAAACACCCTTTAGTTTTTAGGTTGATTTCTTTATACTTGTTTATATAGCGAACTAAGTTTTACTTACTGCTTGTAAATTTTAAGAGTATGCCTAAAGAATAGGCAGGTGCAAGAAGTTATTTTGCAGACCACAATATTTTGTAAATTTGGCAATCGTTAATGTTATTTCTAAGCACTTAATCTGCTGATAGTATAAAGTTAGGCAATTTCATAAAAAAAACTACAAAAACAGAATATGACTGCAAAATAAATGCCCTTTAGGATTTGCAATTTTCATATATTTTCCTAATAATAAAAAATAAAATTTAATATAAAAATTAAAAATAATGCTTTAAGACTATCAATATTCACATAATATTTAGTAAATAAACTTAGTTTCTTTGGGAACCGATTTTTTCCCGGGAGACTTACGCCAGAACACCGCTGGCAAATTGTGTAAGCTATTATTTAAATATATTCAATATATTTTCGCAACACTCTGCATTGTGACAAGGCTCATTATTGACGTATTTGGAATCACACGAATGATGTGAATGGTGAAATTATCTGCCTTTACTTATTTAAAAATAAGGTCAGCGAAAGGTTACGTCAACTGTGACGTACTACGACTACCAATTTATTGGGGACCCATAATTGTGGTATGGTCACAGAAACCATACTTTGTTCTGTTACAATATACATATAGTCGCGGTAAATAAATTATAGTTACTTTAAACATTGCCTTTGTCACCATAAACACATTTTTTCATATAACCATTAAATGGTTATAACGAACAAAACATGCAAAATGGTTTATTTGAAGTAAAAACCAAACCAGAATCATAGTTTTCTCTCTACTCTACTCCAAAATAAAATAAAATAAAATAAAATAAAATAAAATATTTATAAGCAAAATACATTGAGTTTGTTTCTTAGCAGTCTATAATATTTTGGTTTCGCCTTCGTTTGAATGCTTTTCTATCAGTCCAGTGTTTAGTTTGTAAGCTATCGATTCATTTAAGAACGTGAAATGAAAGAATATATAATACTAGCCTTGACGTCCTCGTAATATTTTGTTCGATTTATGTTTTATGGTTCACTTTTAAATATAATATACATACATACTTTTATAGTGTTTAAGTTATGGTTTATATACATACTTTCGGTATATTCGGTATAGAGGTACCCATTCCTCAATACAATTCTGAAATTTCTATTTTCTCTTGGAAATGGGATATTTTTGCAAAAGAAAAGTATCCCATATTTACATCGATATTATATATTAGGGTACCTCCTCACAAAATTTTATTACAAATCATCCAGGAAATTACTAATTTTTGTATTTCATTTCGATTATTGACTGCACAAGCAACAAAATTTTCAAAAAATATTTCATGTACAGAAAGGGTCCTGTTACAGTTTTATTACTCACACCTACATATTTATAGATTAATAAAAATTAAAGTTAAAGTTAAAGAAAATGTGTTATCTCTAGAAAAAATAAGTTTTGAGCTGGACTTTATTAAGCATAATTTGAAGACTTAAATATGATCACTTATTGTTTCCTCAGTAATAGTTGAGATACAAAAAATAGTAGAAACATTTTTTTTCATATTTCTCATAAGAGAAATTGTTTCGCATAATTGAGAATACTTTTTCCCCTATTCTTTGACCTTGTAACGTTACCTTAAGACATTTAATTTATCTTAAAAACATTTAGCACATTTCAAACAATTCTTTGTGTCCTTTATCTTTTAGAAAATAAATGATAAGGCTACTCACTGGTTTTTAATATATTTTCTCAAACTAACGAAAATAAACATTTTTTTATTAAAACTCACCCACAAACCCTTTGTTCTGATTTTTCCTTTTAATGTTTTAGGTGTATTTTTGAGATTACTGAACTACTCACTTCTTTCTTTCTTACTTACTTTTGCATCACTTTCATTGTTCTGGTAACATTGAAATATTTTTTTTTAGTCTGAAACATCTTCAAAGAGGCAACAATTTGGAAAAGAATTTCAACCAGTTTGTTTTCCATGCAAAAAAGCATACTTTCTCTAAAGAATTTTCAAGGTAAATTTAAACTTTTTTCCTTTCTTTCGTATTATTGCAGGTAAGATGTTAAGTATAAATATCTATTCATTGTAAAAAAATTGTGCACGTACGAGTAAAAGCTTTTTAATATAAATATTTGCAAAAAGTTGTGTTTAAAATTCTCATAAAGAAATCTTTGGTGGAAAATTTTGTGTTAAAACTTGTTTAAATTTGTATTGCAGTCTTTGAAATTAAAATTTTTTAAACGAAGTTTTGAACTTATTTGAGAATTTTAGAACTTCTTTATGTTTATACCTTGTTTTATGTTTCTTATGTTCGATTTTGCTTTGAAAGCAATCCACACCAAAGAACCTTACGTTCTTAGTGCCGCCTTAAACTATGCTGCATATCAGTTTATAAATAATATAGAATGCACATCCGGTTAGTTCAGTTCAGTTAGGGTTTATGTATTTACTTTACTACTAAAATAAGTGCGCACTTTCACTGCTTTTGCTTCACTTTCACTTGGAAATAAAATATTTTTGCGGAAAAAAGTATCCTATATTGGAATCAGGATGCTAAGGTACCTCCCAACAAAATTTTATTAAAATCCAACCAGTAGTTTTTACACAAACAAAGAGCAGAGAGACAGGCGGAAATGAGTTACTATTTTATTATATGTATAGATTGACTTTCTGGCATTATGACCCTTAAAAAATGGTTAATGTTCTGTTTTTCGTTTTAGCATGACGATAACCAAACAAACACTTTATCAATGGTAACAATCAAACAATCTAGCAAATTAAATATTAAATCCTAAAATTGGCACTGCAATATAAATCAATTGTAGGCATAATTCTTTTCACTGCAAGCTGTTTATAAGGAATTCCAGTATTTATTTTAAATTGCCAAGCTAGTGGCAGATATTAAAAATCTTAAACCATCAATAAGTAGCAGAAGAAATTTTCTGTCTCCTTTATTTTCAAATCCACAAATACAAGTTTTAGAGTTTAAATAGTTTTCATAAATAAAAAACACTTTATAACCTTAACTTGTCATTTATAAATTATATTTATTATGATTTGTTATGACTAATGTTTTTTATTTAATTTAATTATTTTATTAATTTATTAACTAAAAAACTAGAAAATTGCAAAATTCTAGTCAGAGAAAGGTAAAGTTTCTTTAGTGGTTGCATAACAGATTAATTAGATTAAAGTTATATGTACAACATATATGTATGTATGTACATTAAATTCGATTAGAACGAACTTTATACTTAATATTCCTCAAAAATTTTTAAACTTGTATTTTTAATAAAATTTCACAAAATTTCTCTTAATTTAGGGCATATAACAGACGAAACACAAATAATGTCATTCATTGTTGTTTTAATAAAATAAAGGGTAATATAATTCTGTCATCCATCAAATAGCACTACGCGACAAAAAAGTAACAAAGATAATTATTATATTATATCGGGAGGTTAAATTTTAAGGGCCAATGTTGATTGTGAACCACACCTAAACGTCAAGTTTTTTCTCCATTTAATTTGACATTTTCCAATTTCAGACTAAATCAATTTGAACCATGGTCACTCCAAACGTCGTCAATGGTCAGGATGGTGGCAAGAAATGCCAACAGGGAATGATAAATTTTCGAAGAAAATCATCTTCAGTGATGAGGCACATTTTCACCTGAGTGGATTCATCAATAAGCAGAATTGCCGCATTTGGGCGAATGATAATCCAAGAGTAATTGTCGAAAAACCAATGCACCCACAAAGAGTGACTGTTTGGTGCGGTTTATGGGCTGGCCGTATTTTTTCCAAAATGAGGCCAGTGGTATTCGCTATCGTAAGATGATAACGAACTTTTTATGACCCGAATAGGAAGATATGGATGTGGACGATATGTGGTTTCAACAGCGCGGTGCCACTTGCCACACAGCTAACGAAACGATGGCTCTTTTGCGCGACAAATTTAATGGCCGTGTTATCTCACGTGGTGGCGATATCAATTGGCCGCCAAGATCATGTGATTTGAAACGGCATAGAACCTCAATTGGAGCATCGAATGGAGAATTTGACCAATATTTTGTTCCATACATAATTGAACCATACCAATATTATCAAAATAAAAAGAAATTACAATAATATCCTAAATAATTTGTTTTATTCAAAATCAACATCGGCCTTTACAAATTTAACCACCCTTTATTTTTAGGGTGTCATAATACAAAACCAGTCGATCTATTGATCTTTTTATGTTTTCCTTAAATTTAAGGTGTTTAGTCATTATATTTTCAGTGTAAATACCTTTTTCCACTGAAATTATAATGACTTTTATATTCAACAGTTTTGGTGTTATTTAGACAAAAAAAACTTTAAATCTACACGCTTATATTCCGCACGTTTTTGCCTTTAACACGCTATTCGTGAAGAGCTCTTCCATTTGTGGTCGAATGGCCTGTGAATCGTGCTACGCATTACAGAGAAAACTCGGTTTTTAGCAGAACGGTTCGAATGTGGAATAAACTCCCTCCAGAGGTATTTCCTGTCACTTTCAATGTAGGAAAATTCAAACCGAATGTCCACAAACACTAGTCCTTCTTTCCTCGTTCCCATAACCAAACGAGTAATTTCCTATGTAAAACACTGATAAATCTTAGTTTTATTATAATATTTAATTTTAACTTGTATACAGTGATTGATAGGGGTTGTTTTTCTTATAAGGATCGAATTAAAATTTACCTCCAAATTTTCGATCCATAATATGAACTATTTAGCATATTCTGACGATATATTCTTGCTTTCTCACAGACTTTGTGACAATTAACTCTAGACCTTCAACAAAAAACACAATATACAGGGCTCAAAATAAACTCCAATAAAACTAAAATTCTTCATCTAGAAGTCGATACTTCTGAACCTTTAAATTTGGGTTTCCAAAGCTATAGCAATGTTCCCAATTTCTTCTATTTTGGCTGTGAGGACGATGCAGCTGAAGGTTCGAATTTAGATATCGATATTAGAATCAACAAGGTAATATTGTCTTTTGGTATGCTAGCCCCAATATGGCAAAGTCATAAAATTAGCTTCAACACAAAACTATGAATTTTCGAAGTAAACGTCAGGACTGTACGTCCTGCAAAACTAATCACAGTATTTTCATCGACTCCAGAATTTTATCAACCGCTGCCTCAGAATAATACTTCGCATTTTCTAGCCGCATCGCAAATGAAAATCTGCTATCATGAGCAGGACAAACACCTCTTGAAACAAAAATACGTAGACGTAAGTTGCAATGGATTGGGCAAACCCTGCTTATATTTGGAACCCTTTTCAACAGTCAGGGTGGCAAGGTGGCCGAACAAGCAGTACATGCATACTCTCCACATGAATTCATAATGAGTACCCCAGTAGCATCTTGGAATGTATTTAGATATACTGCACAAAATCGGGTTGTTATTGGCTCCCTATGCTCCAATAGAATCACAGTAACCGTCACTGCTTCACCGTATTTTGGCGAGAGAAATTCCAACGAATGAAAGTAATGTATTTTTAGAGACAGTTTTACAACTTCCTGAATATTTAACCGGTAAATCTCCTAGACCCTAGTCTAATACTTTCATTTGATATCCATATTGAGGGAGTTAAAAAAAAATGTAATCCGCCTCTTTATGGCGGCCACTCTGGAAACAAAGTGAGGCATGATTGTGGTTTCATCATAACTAAAAATAAATATGAAAAATCCAATCAATCAGACATCAGACGACGCAAACTACGTAAGCTAACTTAAACCATTTAGGAATGGACATAAATAGATGATTCAATAAAAATCAATTGGCTAACCTTTTGTAAATTTATTTCTTTTCATTTGAAAATCTTTTGGTTTTCCCAGAATTGTTTTGTCTTTAATGTTGCAGGAGAAATAAAACACTTTAAAAATTTTGAAAACTCGCAAAGAGCAAAATATAGGCTTAGACACAGCCGAATCTAACACTGTTTCTTGTTTGAATTTGTATACCCTTCATTTCAGGTAGAACGATAATAAGATCGAAGATCATTTCGTTTGTAGTTTCTACAATATTCGTTTTCCGCACCATAAATTATTCTACATACTTATTGTTTGGGAGAAGATTTACCAACTCGGGAGTTTCTGAAAATTTTAAGTAAATTGATTATTCATCTAATTTGTATAAAAATGTTCATCCACTACTATTAGTAGTCAGAGAGAATAAAAGAGCTTAAGGTTAACTTTAACAATTAATTTATATGTTAATAAAAAGTCGACTAATTTAGTCAAATTAAATATTCAATATAACTGAACAACTCCATTTCGTAGCGCCTTTCTACTTGAGACAATACCGTAAAAGGTGTATGAGATTCGGCAAGCCGGACATATCACTATGACTTGTGTTTTTACAGTCATAATCAACATTCACTGTGGCATCAACTGACTTGAAGGTCGGGTCCATATCATACATGGGGTGAAAATAGTTACCTCTATTTTGCTATACACGTTTACTGACAGTCAGTCAAAGCTGGATCTTATTTAGTATCCAAGCGTTAAATAGTCGACTGGAAAACACACCCATCTGAAATTGGGCCAACGCTTATAATCGATTTTGATAGTTAAGTTTCACTGTTTACACAAACTTCTTGAAATGGTGATTTGCAGAAAAAGGAAAAAAGAAGACAACCAAACATTTAGAAAATAATATTTAACCATCAACGGTTAAAATCTAAACCGTGTTTTTAGAATAAACTTATATTTAAATTTTCAATTCTATACAAATTGTTTTAATTTTAAACTGGCATATAAATAAGGGGTTAAGAGCACAAGGATTATGAAGACTAAGTAGGTGAAATTCGGACAAGTGCAGGGCACAAGATATCAAAGTAAAATTCGTATCAGACACTAAGATTTTGCGAGTAAAGTAGCATTTCAATATGTAACAGATTTATAGAATCAAGGCAATAAGAATCATTGTTTGCTTTTGAAATATTATACTTTTTTATCTTAAGAGAGCAAAATAACTATCAAGCGCTATGTAACCAAAAGAATGAAATTCAAGGCAATATCTAACAATTTTATTGCTATTTAACTGTATTTCTTATACTCTAAGGCCCTCAAATGTAGAGTGGGAAAACATTTAAGCTTTAAGAACTTTCCAGAATTTTTTTAAAGTCAAGTCGTTGAACAAAACAACAACTAAATTCCTCACGCACACTTTTTACGCCGAAAGAGAAGAAAAGGAAAATAAAATAAAAAATATTTAATAATTGACCTTTGGTATTTTAATCAATTGATTCTAATCGGTTTGATTCTATTTAACCTCACACAATGAAAAACTTAGCAACAATTATAAACATGCAAGCGAAACTAAAATGAATAAGAACTTGAAAGCTTTATTTTATATTCAAACTGAACATGTAGAAAATCCATAACTACTCCACAAAATAATCGATTTTTTTTTTTCTTTGCACAGTATCTGAGCGCCTGATATCTAATCAAAAGATAACAACTGTGTCATTTCAATAAATTTGTATCCACACATTATAAAACTTGAATTTTGATTAAACAAACGCAATACATTGTTTTTAAGATTTAGTTTTTAAAGAATTTTTGCAGAGTTATCTACTAAATCAAAGGTTTAACTTTAAACAAATACGCAGAGATTTTGCCATACTATACTGCAATAATTTACAATTTGAACTATTTTTACTTTACCTACGTACGTACCTACGTATTTACCATACATAGTACAGGTAAATATAGCTATTGTGAAAAAAATCGATGTCGGGTTTTCAATGGATCTTTACGTTTTCACGATGATGTCTGTGAGTGGCTCTATGGATCATAAAGTTTGATGTATCAAATTAGAATTCACTATGTGCCCCTGGTATATGGAGATGAGCTGTATAGTTTTTGGCCATAATCGGGAAGGGCGAGGGGTAGTTTACTTGACCCCAAACCAGAAATATTTATTTCCACTTTTATTCTTTATGTAATATATACATAAAAATATTTGCTTCCATGAGGTAGGGTAACGTTGAGTGTAGGCCACTCCACCTTTTTTATATTAAAATATATGATGCGAGCAAAACAATCAAATAGAACAAGTAGAACAAAGAATTTATATAAAGCAAACTTAGAAGCAGCAAATGCTACTCTAATACATTTTATTGTTAATAAAATATTCTGGTCAAACTTACTATTTGAATAAAAAAACCTGATTTAGTAGCTGGATTCAAACAAACAAACAAACGCTTTGTAACTATTTAAATTAAAAAATATATTTTGAAATAAATATTTTAACATAATTCTCGATAACAGCGAAGTTTGGGTCGAAGAGGCCAAGCTAAGATTTGAATAAATGCTCTCGGTAAGAAAAGTAAACAATAAACTCTGATTGGTATTCCCATTTCTACTACAAAAGGCATCAAAAACAATATACGACCAATTCACCTATCAATAATTTTAGTTGAGAAAGTTTCTTTTAGAAACAAGAATGAGTTAAGCATAGGAATAAACTCTCAATCCGAACTTAACTTCTGTTGAAAAAGGCGACGAAACAAAATTCTAGTTGTCATTACAAGAAAAACGCTATAGTAAGTATTCTAAATGTGTTGGGTTTATTGATGGGAAGTATTCATTTTATTTCCTATTCCTGTTAGTTATTTCACTCAGCCAGATTTGATACATATAAAATTTTTGTATGAAAAGAGAGTGGTAAAATTTATATTAAGCATTTTTCTGGAGAGTCATTTTAAAAATCAATTTCAATTAAACACTTTTGAGTTCAAAGTTTTTGTTTTACTTTTTGTGAAGGCCATTTTGATCCAGACGTACCTCTGCTTTGCAATGTATAAGCTGTGCGTGTACCTGTAAATATCATGACGTTGCAATTGTTTTTTGTTTTACATGTTGTGACATTTTCATTTTCAGCATATGCAGAAAGAACACGAACCTTTGCACGAAAGCCTATAATTTTTTTAAAACTTGGTCCAATTAAAAAATCATCATTTCAAATCTTTTACAATTGCTTCTACTTTTGGCAACTCGTTATATGAAAATGTTACACAGCGAATTGTTTCCCAAGCCGTTACTTGAAAACAAGTAAAACGTATTTAAAGCTAGATATTTCGTTAGAAGCACATACAAATACATGCATAGGAAAAAAATTGGCGAGAATGTATGTCAAAGTATGTCAAAAAAGAGAGTGTGTAAAAATTTGCTCCTTTGATAGGAGTAGAGAAACGAATTCGGTTACATGCATTTTAGTGGTTAAAAGCATGCAGCTGTTAACAAATAATGAAGTAATAAAAAATAAATATTTTACGGAAATAATAACATCGAATACAAATAATGCCAGAATTTATACGGTCATTAGAAATAGTAGATTTTAGTTTTTAGACATTTTTGGTCAAAATTAAATTTAATACTTCTGCTAGCAAAGAATTCGAAAAGGATTAATTTTCAAGTAATATATTACTGATAGCAAATCATATTAATGTGATACAGAATTACGTTAGTGCCAAGCTTGTCGCCTTAAACTGGCTGAATATGATTTTTATACCGACTACCTTGTTGCGCATAGCCACACAACAAGTAGTAAATTTATGACATAGCTGGCAGTACCATGCTGATTTATTGCTTAGCAGTTGGGTGGGAACTAAATTGGCCATCCTAGGATCTAGGTCCAAACCACACCGTTTACGTTACCCCCAGAAGGGCCTCACTAACAACCGGTCATAGAAACTGGGGAACTCCACGTGGGACTACAGGTTTCCATAGTACTAATCGTTTAGATACTGGGTGCAGGCCTGGGGACGGGTGCACCGATATACTCCGGAAGCCTTGTCTTCAAGATGTTGAAAGTCGAAAAGAGTATACGTCCCTGAGAGAAGAGTAAATTATATATCATTAAATCAACTAGATGCTCATTAAGACTTGCAGAAAAACATAAAAATAAAAATAAGGTCAAGTTCTAATCCAAAAATTACGGCCGGTAAAATTAATGAGATCTTTAAAGCTAAAGATTAGATAAAAATTCCTCGTTTTCAGATTTTGCTGGTTACTTACTCAGCGAGACCTACATGTATATCATATTTCAGTTTTCCAACTGTGGTGTAAATGCCTGTTCGTTTTCAAATCTTTACTTACTGTACTGGTAGTGCCTAAAATATCAGCTTCATATCTCAGGAACTCTTCTCTGTAATATTTGAACTTCACCTATAGTGTTTTCGTTTGAATTGTCTTTGAATTTTAAGATTCATCATTTTGTGTAAAGGGAAAGAAAGTAATTAGGTGGAGGAGTGCAAATAGGTTTATCTCATATACACAATGCATAGGCCGGAACTACTGGGCACCTAAATTATCAAATTAATGAACCAATGAAATTTTTATAATTGTTTTTAGTTGATTTTTGTTCTACATTGCTTTTAGGCCCATTATGATGCCAATAGCTAAAGTTAGGATTTTATCGGAGAAATAAGAAGTAAATCGTTATAATAAGTAAGCTAAAAGTAACCTGTAACTATCACTTCATTTAAAGGCAATTTATAATAACAAGCCTCTCCGGGAAAATCCTAACTTAAGCTACTCTCAAGTTATAATAATGGTCCTTAGAACAAGATCTTTTATATGTAAACTCTGCAAAATTAACAATTTTTTTCAAAAAATCTGCACTTTAATTTTAAAATCTTCAAAAAATCTTATTTTTAATTTGTTTTTTATCACTTTATTAAAATATATAAAAATAACTTTGGTTTTATTTCATTGAATTACACACGAATATACATATAATAAACAAGTTACTCGTTTCCGTCTTTTCCGTGCTTTTCTTTCCGTTCGCATCACGTAAAAACTACTGGATGGATATAACCAAAAATGTGTGAGGAGGTATCTTAGTATGCTCATCCCTCAGTATACTTTTTATTCCAAAATATCTGATTTCCAAGAGAAAGTGGAGAAAGAGCAGTGGAAGACTCAATTTCCGGCTTAAAGGTACTGAAATTTTCGGTTTAAAACTGGGATATTTTCAACTCGATTATATTTTCAAAACGGGTATATTTTCAACACACCTTTTAATTTTTATGGAATTACATTGTTATTAAAATATTTTACACGCCTCTTACAGAGGTTTACAATAACTTTTAGAATTTATGAATTTTTGAAAAATTTTAGAATTTTATCCAGCGATGGGTACCTTTATATAAAGAAAATACATAAACCATAACTGAAGAATTATAAAAGTAGGAGTCTTTCAATTGGTGTGGAATACTTTCAAAGCAAAATCGAGCAAAATATTGTCAGGACGCCCACGACGTGGCGGGCACCGCTTTAAAGAACTCGTTTGCTTAGCTCGTTTCACAAAATGCCACAGAAAAAATAAAGAAAAAAATTTAAATAATAAACGAGATTGAAGAAGAGAAATGTTCGATGCGTGAAATTCTTACATTTCTTTTATGTTTTAGGATTAAATATTGGCAAAACACAGACCCCACAAAACAATAAAAAAAGGGAATGTTTGTGAGAGCGGGTGGCACACGAAAAAAATGTGTTTTGATTGGTTCACTATATCAACATATTCTAATTTCTGGTCCTATTTTAATACAAATTGATCGTTTGAAGCATTTTGCTAGAAAAGATTTTGTTACATTCCAAGAAATTGTACCTCTGTTATAAGCGGACACCAATGTTCTCTGTTACAGTATATGGTTGCAAAGAACAACTTATAGTTGTTTTTATCACTACTATGGTTCCGCAAAACAAGTTTTTGTTACTATTTGATCATTAAATGGTTACTACACACAAACAAAATCAATGTGGTTGGTTTGAACTATACAATTTTCAAAGTTTTATTAATACTAATTAGTATTCCAAAATAATATTGTATTTATAACTTTAATATATTATTAGTAAACAAATTATGATAATTTAGCTCGTATGTAACCACACTATGACTATGACTAAAAACAAATAAATAATGTTTGCTTTTTTAAGTTAAGTTTTGTGTTTTTAAAATTATAAAATCTTATTTTACGGGTTTCTTTTAAATAATTATAATTTATTAACACTAGAACTACCAACAGTTGTTATATACCTATTTCTACCCAACCGGTTACTTTGATCGATCTGATATTTAGTTGGCTAAATATAATTTTAAAGAAAAGTTAAAAAAAAATAAAATGTATTTCATTATAATATTGCCAAAAAAGTTGTATACATCTTTTTCGATAAAATGTATTACAATTGTTTTCATTTAGGTTTGGTTATTATTTGAATCACCACAATTTTTATTAAGGAAATTTTTTTCAATGAACATTTACCACAATCATATTTCTTACAGCCAGCAGATATATTCATATTTTCATAACAAAATCCTAGTTGTTAAATTTTTCGTATATAACAACTCTCGCATCTCATCAAGAGGTCACGCAAGTTTTCCAGTTCAGATGGATCATTGTACTCTGTGTTAAGTTCTTCTACTAACTGAAACGTCAATTTTTTCTCGATATATTTTCACCAGTTGATTCATTGTATAAAACCTAGGCATTTGTTGGAGCTATTCTATTGAATATTAAAAAATACTTGAAGAGGCCACCTTTGAGATAGATCCTGATCGGTCATGTCTACCCCGAATTTAGTTTTATTATAAAATATTATGGTTTTTGGTATTTTTTTACGCTCTATTTCATTTGAATTATTTTTGGTACTCAGTAGAAGCACTTTTATCATTGGTTAACGAATTCTGGTTTTACGAATTTCGCGATCCAAAGTAGTTCGTTTTCCCAATGAATTTGATGCCAGTGACTTGCGAGTAAACAATTATCAGCACCGGAAAATATTTCAATTGATTTCAGGACAGCAAATTCACTAATAGGAATAGAGTGAATTTTTGTTCTGTCCTTTCCCTAACATTAGATCCGATTTATTATAAATTTACTTTTGAGATTAGATGCCAACGAAAATGTTATCTCGAATGTGTGAATCGGCATCTCATTTTGGTTGGGAATAGTTGTTCGTTTTGTTCTGGTACGTAACAAATCTAGCTATTTTCAAAGAATGTTTGGTAGTTAACATCTGAAATCAATGTCAATTTATCCATTTTCAATTGTTCAGACAGGAAATGAGTTACTGTTTAATTATATATATTTCCTGTCTGTCTGTTTACCTCTTTGTGTTCTCACATCTAGTAAATAGTATTTGTAAATATAATTCTCATATTCCGTCTACAAGTTATAGCCTGATAGGTAGCATGTGTGCATTGTTTAATCTATTTTAAAATCCAAAATATGTTGTTGTATTTTTATATGTATAAGTCAATACATATTTTGTTCTCATCTTACGTGTAAATCGATTACACAATTCTTGGTAACGATAAAGTAGCACATTTTACATATTTCATATAATAAATCAGAATATTTAACGAATATTGCAACTAACATATGCAAATATTCACACAGTTTATTTTTATAGATGTTTAAGTATACATTTGTACAGTGACCAAAAATGAGAACATCTAAGTTTTATTGCTGGCACATTAAGAGCGAGTTTTTAGGTTCGAGTTTAAACTCAAATTTCTTTTTTTAATTGGCTAATCTTATACTTAATTTAATTCAATATTAATTGAAGTTAATTGTTTTCAAGTGGTAGTTTATACCTTGCAGTATTACCATACTAGACAACAAAAAGTAGCAACATTTTCTTGTTAATACCATATTTTTCTTAAAAGAAAACTGTGTTGTGTCGAAAAGATGAAGATTAAATTGATAGTTTTTAATATAATATACAGAGGGTTTATTCGAAATTTGAAAATTATTTAAAAAAAAATTAAAAATTACAAACTTTAAGTAAATCCTTTTATTTTAAGACTTGGCTCTCATTATAGAAAAAAAATATTTGTTATTGTATTTACATATACCGAACTGTTAGCATTAGTGTAATAATTTGTTGCTATTTATAAAATTTATTGGGAATTTATATATATATATATATGCACCACCAATGACATATACATATATTTATTATTTTTTTTCTTTTTTTTGAAAGCCGATCTCATGTTTTTCTAAACGAGATATCAAACTCTTAACTCGGTTATGTAGTTCCGAAGATATTTACAAAAAACCAATATCAATATTTTAAAACTTTCGAAATGTTTGTAATAATGTTTTCTGTTTTAATTATTTTAATTTCCCTATAGCTCTTGTATTTATATTAAACAGCTGAAAGGGTTCCAGCTCAACAATAAGCGTTCAAAGGAACTGCCGAAATCTTGAAACTTTAAATTAAAACAAAGGCTTGGTATGGCCAGATTGATTTGTTAAATCAAGGTCTCCAATTCCCTTTGCGTCTTGCCTTTGCTATTACCATCAACAAAGCACAAGGCCAAACATTGACTATTGCTGGCTTAATTTTGGAAAATTCATGTTTTTCACACCAGTTGTATGTGGCTTGCTCAATAGCCTTTTTGAAGTGAAATCTTCTGTAGGTACGTTGAGCATTTTTTGGTTGAAGAAAAAATATTGAACTCAAAAACCGTCGTCACCATTATGTACGATTTGCTTGAAGAAAAATTATTAAACTCGCATCATCGTCACATAACGTTGGTTTTTATAGATAGGTCTGCTGGTTTCTATAAATAGACTGAGTGACTGTGTGATTGATAGACTATTTGACTGTGTAACAATCTGACGGTTTGACGGTTTGACAACCTGACTATTGGACTATCTGACGGTCTAAATATTTGATGGTCTGACTATCTGACGGTCTGACTATTTGACGGTCTGACTGATTGTTTGGCTGACTTTGTGTCGATCTGACGGTCTGACGAACTGTCTGATGGTCTCACTGACTGTATGCTGGTTTGTATGACTGACGGTCTGACTATCAGATAGTCCGTCTGACTGTATGTCTGACTGTTCTGTCCATCGGTATTCCTGCCATTCACTTTATCTTTATGCAAACAAATTAATTCATTCTATTGGCACAATGAAAATTTTAACACACAACCGTTAGCAACATTGCAATGTTTTAGTTTGCAAAAATAAACTAAACGAAACATGTTTTGATTCTCTGATACAGATTTTGTGCTGATTCACTCAACTTGTTTATATCGCTCACTGTAACACATATTTTTACAACGGTGTTTATGCGTGTTAGTGTAATGATTTAGTATGATTAAAAACAAATGAACTATTGCAGATCTCTAGTATTTACCTTACTACTCGTTTACTTCGTCACCAACGCATATATACATACATATATACATATACTTAGATATGTATATATTAAATAATTATTGTAGTTTCTGACCTTTTTAATATATTTGAATTCTATTTTTGATATTCCAACAGACGTAAAATGGATTCTTTCATTAGGCCATAAACACGCTTTACCCACTAAAATTCCGATTTTAAAGATGATTACAGACGGAGAAGATTTTATACAGACACTTTAAAGAAAGGAAGAGCAAGAAATAGCCCGAATAAAATTAACCACAATTATAGATAATCATTTAAACAAAATGAAATTAACAAATAGAGATAGGTTTGTTTTGGATAAAGTTAAAGAAACAGAAAAGTTTTTAGAAAAGAATAATGAGATTCTCATTTTAAAGGCAGATAAAGGTAACACTACTATAGCATTAAATAAAAAGGATTATGAAACATAAATTAATAATATTGTAGAAGATATTACAAAATATAACTTAGTAAATAAAGATCCTACTAACAAATTACAGAAGACCAATAATGATTTTTTTTTTTCATAATTTATTTATTGTATCTTCAATAATTTTTGAACTAACAATAATTAATCGTATCTTAAGTCAAAAATATAATATTCTTTTTAAGTCCAGCCAGTGCTAGACAAAAATAATGTTTGTTTCACGGATTTCGAAATCATTTGCGGGTCATCCCTCTAATGTACAGCCAAGAAAAGCAGTATCTCTTCTTTTTAGTCGAATGTAACCAGGTTCATTCAGCATGTTACGCGCCAAAGGGTTTGGATGTGATTCAAGCCTCTTTAGATATGTGACTGCATGTTCCGCTATTTCTGATTTAACTGATGGCATGTTTAGGTCTTTGTAGATGTTCGAATTTTTTATATACCAGGGAGCAGATGTAATAATACGTAAAATCTTATTTTGGCGCCTTTGAATTTTTTCTACATTGCTAGCTGAGGCAGTGCCCCATAACTGAATCCCATAACACCAAATTGGTTTGAGGACCGACTTGTACAGTAGAAGTTTACAATCTAAGCTCAGGGTGGAGTTTCTGCCAATAAGCCAATTTAGTTGTACTGCTTTCAGTTTCATTTGTGTTAACTTGAAGTCAATGTGGTTTTTCCAAGTAAGGCGACGGTCAAGATGTATACCCAGGTATTTAACGTCTGAAAGCTGTGGTATCATTTGGTTATTTATGCGAATAGGAGGGCATGAGTCCCTGCGCAGTATGAAAGTTATGTGAGTGCATTTTTGTTCATTCACTTTTATTCTCCATTTTTCTAGCCATTTTTCCAAATTGAGTATGTGGTCTTGTAAAATTTGTGATGCTTCTTGGGCACTTTCATGAATACTTAAGAAAGCTGTGTCATCTGCAAAAGTTGATGTGTGGACTAGGGTGCTAATTGGCATATCCGATGTGTACAGTAAATATAAAATTGGTCCCAAAATACTACCTTGGGGAACTCCGGCTTCAATGAGCTGTGGCGAGCTTAAAAAGTCACCTTCTTTTAATAAAAACTTGCGATTCGTTAAATAATCTTTTAAGAGCTTATACAAGTTTTCGGGCAAGTTCAGCTTTAGCTTAAATATTAGGCCTTCGTGCCAAACCTTATCGAATGCTTGAGAAACGTCGATAAAGAGCGCAGAACAGTATTTTTTTTCTTCAAAGGTCGTTTTAATTACATTTACTAATCTGTGTGTTTGTTGGATCGTACTATGTTGTTTTCTGAAGCCGAATTGATGGTTCGGAATCCTTTCGCGCTAAGTATTGGATTCAGCTTAGTTATTAATATTCTCTCAAATAACTTTGACACGTTTGATAAAAGGCTTATAGGTCTGTATGATTCTACTTTTGTGTGGTCTTTTCCTGGTTTAGGAATCATAGTTATCAAAGAGACCTTCCACTCTGTGGGAAAGTACTCAAGACGTAAGATGGCATTAAAAACAAACAGAATAATTCTGCGACCTATACGGGGCAACTCAACTAACATCTTGTTACTTGTTTTATTAACGCCAGGGGCTTTTTTGGTGTTTAAATCCGCTATTGCCCTTTCAATATCGCTAAATTCAAATCTTAGGGGTACTACGGCACTAGTCTCTACTGATGGCAACTCAGCTATATCAGTACATACATTTGGGGTGAAAACCTTCTTCAAATGTCCAACAAACAAATTGCCTTTTTCGGTATCATTCCTTGCCCAGTTTCCACAAGAAGTTCGCAAGGGAGGCTTACGTACGACCGGTCATTTAAGGTTCCTACAAGCACGCCATAATGAATAATCTGATTGTGCACTTGCGTCGAGGTCTTCCAAGTAATTTTTCAGAGATGCTACTCTTCGAGATTCTAGCAGTTGTCTTAGCCGTTTCGTGCAATCTTTAAGTCTAGATTTGAGTTGAGGAGATCTGTGTGCTTGCCACTCTCTTCTAATTTTCCTTTTTTCAGCCAAGAGCCGCTCGACATCTACAAAATAAATTTGATTGTATCTAGCTGGTTGTCTGGTTTCTGTCGCATGTTGGGCAGCTGATTTAAGGTTTTGATCAAAATAAATTAGACTCTGGTCCACATCTTCTGTTGTTCTTAGCGGTATGTTTTCCGAACAATGAGTACTGAGATACTTTCTATATTTCAACCAATTAATGCTTGTGCAAGTTGTTGGCGACACGATATTTTGCTGATTCCATATATAGACAATAGTGGGTGAATGATCTGAGGATAATTCGAGTGACGCTTCAACCTTAATCATTTCTCTCGAAATACCTTTAGTCACGCCAAAATCAATAACATCAGGTATTTTTTGTCGATCAGTAGGCCAATAGGTGGGTTGTCCACTTGATATCACATTCAGACGCATTTTGGAAATTGTATCAAACAAAATACGACCTTTTGGAGTTATTAGGCGTGATCCCCAAAACGTATGTTTAGCGTTGTAGTCGCCTGATGCTATGAAACAGGGACCTAGTGATTTGAAAAAGTTGATATATTGACTCTCTGATATTTGAAATCTAGGAGGTGAATAAATCGAAGAAATAACAAAGTTTTGATGATATTCTTCAATACAGATGTTTGTTGCTTGAAGGTAGTCCTCACAAAAATCACCCAGTAAATGATTTTTAATTCGAGCCTTTATTAGTATTGCTGAACCACCACATGCTCTGCCACGGGGGTCTTTAGTGTCATATAATATATAGCCATTGATTTTAAAAAAGCTATTTGTTGTTAAATGAGTCTCTGAAACCATCATGACATCAATTTGTTGGTTCTTCAAGAAGTACTCGAGTTCATTTTTGTGTTGGCGTAAGCCGTTTGCGTTCCGGAAACATATTTTTAAACAGTTCATGGTTTGTTAAGTAACGCCTGCAACATAGTAGATTGCATGCGTACCATTTCTTGCATCATGCTGCTCATAGAGCTCATAAAACTGTTTATCGACTGCACTAATGTCTCGATGCTTGCTTCGAGACGATTGAAATTACCAGATGGTGTTTGTTCTTTAGGATGCGATTGCAAATTAGGAGTAGAATTAGTTGCCGGTGCCGCTTTATGTACTGCAGTATGATTGGTTTTTACCATATCTGCGTATGAAACATGTTGTGTTGTTGGTTGGGCTAACTGAGGATAATGAGCATTTGCTCGATATTGTGGGTGCTTAGCAGGAGTATTTGATTTTTGAGTGGTTTTCCTTACCATGGAAAAAACTGGACAGCCTCTGTAGTTAGCAGTGTGGTTTCCACCGCAATTGCTGCATTTTTTAACTTTCGAGTCATCCCTTGCTTTGTCGCATTGGGCGGAACAATGAATCTCGCCACATACAACGCAAACCGGAGGCAACTTACAGTAAGCCCTGGTATGACCATATTCTTGACAATTTAGACACTGGACAGGTCCTGGACGCTTATGCGGCTCCTCTACAGTTATTTTACGGTGTAACAGGTATTTCAGATTGTAAATGGGGTGCGTTTCGTTTTTCTTCAATCTAATATCTCCAGGTTCCAGTTCAACGCGAAATAGTGGTTGGGGGACACGTTCCCGATTACGGAGATTATCTACACTTTTTATTTTAAAACCCGCTTTTTGGAGTCCGGCTCTTATTTCAGCTGGATCAACGTATGAATCTACACCTTTAATGACTACCTGTAGACCTTTACTACTCTTCAGCTGATAGGTATAAAAGTTCTTTTTGCAGTTTTCGAACTCGTTTACTGCTTTACGATAACTGCTTTCATCAATAAATTGAATTTTTGTCTCATCAATGTTACCACGCTTGATGGGAATTACATAAAATGAGTTCTCGCCAATAATTGTAATTAACTTTTTTATTAAGTCGTTCGAATTTTTCTCCCTTAAATAAACTGGAGGTGGTTTGAACGACTTAATTGCCGTTTTATGTTCACTTGTTTCACTATCTAAGATAGCAAAACGATTATGGGAATTTATTCCATTAGAGCCCTTGTCTTTATGTACCTTAGACATTGGTGCAAGCTGCGAAGATTTAGGGCTTCAACCTCTTTTTAATACCGTAATGTATCTGTCCATTCCCACTTGCGTCTTGGGTTTAACACTATCCATATTACTGTTGGTAACACTGTGTTCAGAAGGCGACTTGTTTGTAGTTATATTATTGTCATCGATTAGCAAAAGCGACGAACAAGATTGAGCACGTATAACAGGCGTAGAATTTACACACAAATTATTTTCAGTTTTTTTGTCTTTATTTAATACAATATTGTCTACATTTTTTTTGCTTAAATTAAAGAGGCTCATTAGCCCTTATTGTTTTTGTTTTATTTTTTAAGTAGCAATTCAATATGCCGTTGTAAAAAATAAAGAGAAAGAAAGAAAAAAAAATTAGAGACAACTTTGTTGTTCTATTAAAACAGGTTTGTTTTTGTTTGAAATTATTCACACAATGTATGTTTTGTTTTTTGTTAATGCGAGCTAAAAAAAATCGCGTCCGCACTTATCAACGCCAAAAACAGAACCAATAATGATTTAGTGGAAGAACTTTTTAAACATAAAATTATTACAGCTATTGAGAATAATAAACTTAAAACAAATATAGCCACTGCACCTAGGTTATATGGACTACCAAAAATTCACAAAGAAGATTTTCCCTTACGACCAATTTGTTCGTTCGTTAATTCTCCATCTTATGAATTATGTAAATATATGACGAATATATTAAAAAGGATTACTAAACATTCGAGATATAATATTTGAGACTCACTTGAATTTAAAAATAAAATAGGTATAATACATTAGGGTGTCCGTTATTTATAGGGTGAAAAATTAAATTTCATGGTATGAAAAATAAACTTCATAATTCAGGGTTGCCCACCCCAATTTTTTTCCTTTTGTTAAAAGATGAAAAATGAGCCCTCACTCATTAGGATCGGAGGTCGGGAACCCGTGCCGCATCAGGCCTGAAGTTGAGAATGCGCTATTCCAAGCGGGAGCCGCGGCCCGCGAATTTTTCATACCAACACTGCAGCTGCTATGCTGTAGCGAGCATGTAAAAGTTATGGGGAGACCCTTAGGATCCCCCATGAATTTTCCCAAATCTGTGAGAAGACTTTCACTGGTCCTGGTTCTTGTTAAAAATCTGTGAACAGAATTCGTCTTACGTCATACTTTAACGTACTCTTCTGAAATCAAAGTAACAACGGAAGAGGTTAACATAATCAGTACTTTGTTGACGGATATTAAATCAGAAAAGAAAACACGAGTGAAGCTTTTTTCTCCATTTTACTGTATTAAATTAGTTTGTTGTATTTTGTTTTATTTTTGCTTCCACTCAAGGCATATTTAACAAGGTGATAGCGTAAGGGAGAGGAAATATCAAAAAAAAAAATTTTGATTTTTTTTATATGGATTGACAGTAATATCTCTTTTATTCTCTCTTAAAATACATGATTAATGTCAAACTCTATATAAAAAAATTTTCTTTAATAGGTCTGTTCCAGATGCATAACAAAACAGTCCGGACTATTAAGAGTAAAAACAAAATTACTCTCTGAATGTGACAAAGTTGTCCAAAGTTGCTGGAACGCAAAAAACCACAATTGAACATCTTAAAATCCTAATGTTGCTTACTTTCTCAAATTAATTTTATTTTAGTGATTTTAGACGCTTAAATGCATAATAATTTAAAAAAAAAATCATTTGCAATATTGTGAAAAGCTGTATAAAGTGAATAAAAATAAACTGAAGGAAGTAAAGCCAGTTATTATTTATAATTTTTTGCAAAATGAAAATCTTCCATTTTGCTTATTAATAAATTTAAAATAAAATTTTTCATCCCTTAAGGTACGCAGCTCGACTGAATTTCAGTTTGCCATAAGAATTGTATGTAGAAAAAACAGCCTGAAATTCAGGTTTGAAAATTTTCAGGCGACTTTCAGTTTGGTAGTACGCAGCTAAAAAGAAAACTAAACGGAATTTTTGAGTATTGCAGGGATGTTAACACAAAAAGTGTAGACTTTTTTCCTTCAACTGAAACAAAAATTAATGTTTAGGCAATTGTTTGGTAACGAAATTTATGACATTTCATGTTTTTTACACTATTTAAATATTATTTTTTTTCATTTCAGTATTTATATAATGGTTTTGTATACAATATACAATAAAATTTTAAAAACACGACTACATGATTTTTATTTCTACAAACGACCACACGATGAATTTTAGTTTTGTAGAAATAAAGGCAAAGAAATCAATCCTGAAATTCCGTAGAGCTGCGTACTGGGCTTTATTTAAAAATTGTTTGATTTTTAAATGTAAACAAAAACAGCTGATTATTTAATTCTAGTCTGAACTTCACAAAGAAAAAGTTCGAACAACTTTGTACAGGAAACGAAAAGTTTTACTCTCTCCTTTTTTCTCAAAATTGTGCAAATATTGATATCTGGAACGCTTTCGGACTAATTTGAGCGAGTTCGGACTGTTTTGTTATGCACCTGGAACAGACCTAATATTAGCTCTGCTTTATGGAGTCACCTGGTTAAATATGCCTTGCTTCCACTCAACACAAAAATTTAATTTTGAGAGAGAGAAACAAAGAGAAACCAATTTATAGCTTTCAACGTACGTCAAAAGTTAAAAGTTGCCAAACTTTAGAGAGTCAAAAAATAATTAGTAATTTAAGAG
Organism: Phasia obesa; assembly: GCA_949628195.1. Lineage (NCBI taxonomy): Eukaryota > Metazoa > Arthropoda > Insecta > Diptera > Tachinidae > Phasia > Phasia obesa. Next base: position 57,065,861 of record OX451218.1, on the reverse strand, counting down.
CAGTAAATGACACGGCAGAGGGGGGTGTGAAATTAATACAAGATTTTAACGGTGTGTTAACATCAAACGAAGAACAACGAGAATTCCTTATTCACTGTATTGAAGACCACAGGAAGCAATTTTTGGATTGCACAAAAACATCATTAAAGGAAAATTTGTTTAAGTTGTGATTACTATTTTATTAAACATATGTGTATGTCGTAAAGGAAAAAAAAATTATTTTGAATAATAAAATTAATATCTTTTTTATCCCCCACCATGCAAGGCCGACGTTGCATGCGTTATATTCAAATTTGTGGCCGGGTGGGTTCGTCCCGTGGTGCACCCTGAAGAATTTTGAACGAAAAACGTTCAAAAGAAATATGCAAACCCGCACAGCACTTCCGCACAGATTTTTAACAAAAACCAGGAACCAGGACTAGTGAAAGTCTTCTCACAGATTTGGGGAAATTCATGGAAGTTTCTAAGGGTCTCCCTAACAATTTTACATGCTTGCCAGCAGCATACCAGCTGCAGTGTTGGTATGAAAAATTCGCGGGCCCGCCTAGAAGCGCGCATTCTCAACTTCAAGCCTGATGCGGCACGGGTTCCCGACCTCCGATCCTAATGAGTGAGGGCTCATTTTTCATCTTTTAACAAAAGGGAAAAAATTGGTAAATAAATTAAAATTCATTTAAAAACATTAAATGAATTTGATAATTCCATTAAATTTACAATAGAGAAAGAATGCGATTCAAAACTTCCTTATTAATATACTTTAGTAATTAGCAAAAGTAACAAATTAGTAATGGATTGGTACCAAAATCCCACAGCTTCGGGTAGAATTATTAATTATTATTCTAAACAAAATAAACGAACAATTATAAATACATACAGCAAAAATTTAATAGAAAGAGTATTTACCCATTAGTAACAAAGAGTTTCACAGAAAGAATATATATAAGATAAAAAATATATTAAGCGAAAACAATTTACCAATTCAGCTTATTAATAGATTAATAAATCAACATAAAAATAATAGAAAACCAAATAGAAGAAATGATACGGAACCAGAAATTTATAAATCAATTACTTATGTACCAGATTTATCAGAACGGTTAGAAAAATCAAAAATATTTGATACAGATAAATACATAACAATGGCATACATAACAAAACCATATAATACATTAAATAGATTATTTAGCAAACCAAAAGATAAAATAAAAAAGTTAGATATGTCTAATTTAGTTTACAAATGACAAAGAGAATTGTAATAAAGTTTATGTAGGCACTACAAAGAATAAATTGAAAGTCAGAATAGCTGGACATAAATCAGACCAGAGATACAGAGACAATATCAGTTTGCAAAAAACAGCTTTATCTTCACACTGTTCGAAAAGTAATCATTATCCTAACTTAGAAAATGTATCAATTTTAAATTTGGAAATAATTAAAGTTCCACTTGAAAAAAGAATAAATTTTAAAGCAGATACAGAAAATGTTGCACAAAATTATAGGTATTTAGTGCGTAAAAAATAACATGAATTTGAATCAAATATTTATAATAGAAACATTAATTTTTTGTAACATTTCCGGTTTAAATTTATGTATATGAATTTGAAAATTTATTGTATTTTCTCTTAAAATGTTTGTATGTTTTTGAATATCAAAATTTTCTGTATGTGTATATGTTAAAAATTTTTCTATTTTAAATTTTATTTGTTTTTGAAATTTTGTTTCTTGAATGTATTGAAATGTTAGAATTTTTTAAATTGATTGAGAACAATTTTTTTCATTCAGTTGAATTTTTTTAATCATTTAAATTTTATAACTTTTATTATTATTTTTATTTCCTGAAGATGCTTCCCAATGGTGTAGCGAAATATTGAAAATAAAAATTAAAAAAACATTTTTATAAAAAAGACCTTGTGCTTATTAAAAAATAGAATTCTTAGATATGTATATTTTCAGAAAAAGTTTGTAATAAGCGGACATTTAAAAAAGAAACAAAACTTGTAGAGCCGAAAACTGTAGTAAAACTATTAACTGCAATAATAAAAAGATATTTGTCAATATTTGTATTTAATTATTCTGTGAAAACTTAAATGATCCTTTTGATTTGCATTTTATAAAAAATCGTGGGAAAAAGTAATCACAAGTTACTTAGTTTTCACTTCTATTGGCAGTCCCAGCGACTGCCCTGCACTTTTTTTTAACAGATCACGTGTGAGTCGTGTCACGCTGTCATGTTATTTTTGTTTAGATTGTTTGGCATTTCATAATGGAAAGCCTTACGCCTGAATCGCTTCGCTCTATGCGCTCTTGAAAAGATCCGACGTTTTCGAGGCAATATTTGATAGACATAATCTTAAAAAAATAAATGCCAAAGAATGTTCCTTCAAATGATAATAAACATTCTCCATTCAATTTAAATTTTGTGTTATTATTCTTTAAAAAAGTAGGGAACCTTGAAGTGGATCAACCCTTACATGCATTTCTTTTTTGATTGAGCCCATATCTACACCATATGTAAGTTATTCTATAAAAAATGATAGGTATTCCATGGATTTTTATTTAAAGGACGTAAATTTCGTTAAAAGCTCAATTTAAATCGTGTGGTAATACAACACTACTGTTTGCTTAGGGCCAGCAACGCGAACCGGGTCATATATATATATATATATATATATATATATATATATATATACATATATATAATTTTTTTGGAATATCGGCTGTTTGGATAGGGCTGGAGAGCGAAAGCTAACAATCTACGACACAATATTTCCTTTATTAGCATTGGCTATCATTTGGCTTTAAAATGGTTTTAAAAAATTATTAGCTATACTGCATTTTGGGAAAAATCCTGAAAACCGTAGTTTTTCCAATTAAAATTGTTTTACAAGTGCAAGCGATATAATTTAAAATAACAATCCAGCACTTAAAAATACCAAGTTACGGTCGGTCAAAAATTTAAAAAAAAAATTTTTTCTAAGTCACATTTTTTGTAGATATTTTCAAGGACTACCTAAGTTTATGGAAACCGAACGTACAAAGGTTTTTTCTTTTTCCATTAAAAGTACTATAAATATCCCCTTTTAACTGTCTAGATTTTCCTATTGGCTCTAAGGTAGTGAACAACACTTGTTTTTTTTTTTTTGCCCACATAAAGTTCAAAATAAAAAAATTACAAACTTGTCACATATAGAACAGAAAAAGGAAGAACAACCAACAGTTCGCACACATCAAAATTTTGGTTTCTTGTTGATATTTCACCCACAACTCATTCGTCTGCAGTAAACTTTTATCGAAATAATTATTAATTGAGTTTCAACATTATTTTGCTTTTATTATTATTTGTTGCTATAGCAACAATTCACTTTAGAAGAAGAATCAAATAATATAAAATGATGTGTATATTTTTAATCCTAAATTGTATATTTTTACGTATTAAATAAAAGTGTATACGAAGCAAAGGTAGTATAGTCAAAGTTTCATTAATCTTTCTTACGGCAAAATTTGATACTACCTGTTACGTAATACAAAAATTATCCTTTACAAAAAATACTTTTACTATCATTAATCTAAGTAAAATGTAAAATTAAATTTTAAGGTTGAGTGCGCAATTTAATTTCCGCAAACCCTAAATCGCAAATTATATCTTTTAGTTGTCGAAATTTTAAATGTACATAAGTGCACAAGTTTTGTTAAATTTACTTAAATAAACTCTTAAGTATAAGAAGAACATTTCCAGTTTTAGTTCAAAATTTATTTATGCATTAAAAAAATTTGTTTTTTTAGAAAATTCTTTTTGAAAAGATAGGATAAACTTTTGCTCTCGTAAGCTAAATACTTAATTCCACTACACACTTGCAAATTGTGTATGTAGTGCTTAACCTAATCAAAGTGTTTCGTAATGCTGAATGGAATATTTTTTTGTCCTTTTCTTAAATTTCCTATCCTTTTTCTGGATTTCGAAATAAATGTTCAAGTCTGCATTTTCCACTTAAAAGTGCTTTGCACTGACATCAAAGTCATCATTATGCTGTGTAAAATATGCTTGTGTACACAATTATAATTTTGTAATTACATTAATATTTTAATTTCTTTACCTTCGTACGTTTTTATTAAATAAATAATCACTGTATGGGCTCTTGCTGCTGTTTTTTGTTGGTAATTTTACATTTCATGTCTTCCATAATTATCGTCTATGAAAAATAAATCTAAGAGAGAAGAAAAAACACATTTTAAAACATTTTTATATGCGAATTTGATTTAAGTTTGTCTATAATTGACACAATCAAATTTTTCAATCAAAAATTAATAAAAATGTAAGAAAAAACTTCTCATACAAGTGAATTTAAAATTTAAAAAGTTTTCGTTATTACTTAGACTTGAATAAACAGAACATTACTTAATATAAACATTTTGTTATAAAAACAAAATTGACTGAACGTACATGTGTATCTTGATAAACTGCCTTCTCCTACAATTATTATAATATTTTGGCATGTTTTTAGCGCTAAACAATTTTAATCAAATTTAGTTGCTGAAAAAAGAAGCTTTCTAAGAGTCTTCTTCAAATATTTCAAAGTTAGTTATAATCATAAGACCTATGAGCCTTTTATCAAACATATCAAAGTTATTTGAGAGAATATTAATAACAAAGCTGAACCTAATTCTGAGCGCGAAAGGATGTATTCCCAACCATCAATTTGGCTTCAGAAAACAACATAGTATGATCCCACAAGCACACAGAGTAGTAATTGTATTTAAAAAGACAATTGAATAAAGAAAATACTGTTCTTGCTTTTTATCAAAGTTTCTCAAGCATCCGATTAGGTAGGGCACGAAGACCTAATATATATGTAAGTTAAAGTTGAACTTGCCCGAAATCTTATAGAAGCTCTTAAAAAATTATTTAACTGATCGAAAGTTGCTACTATAAGGAGGAGCTCGCCTCAGCTTATAGAAGCCGGAGTTTCCCAAGGTAGTATTTTGGGACCCATTTTATACTTTCTGTACACATCAAATATTTCAATCAGCATTTTTAAACATTCATGAAAGCACCCAGGTAGCATCATAACATTTACAAGAAAAATGGTTGAAAAAATGAAGAATCAAAGTAAATGAACTAAAATGTACTCATATAACTATCCTATTCGCATATATAACCAAATGATAACTCAGCTTTTAGACATCAAATACTTCGGTATATCTTGATCGGCGCCTTACTTAAAAAGTATATACCCATATAAAAGTATATACGAATCTATGAATGAAATATCAAAACATGCAGTAACGTATTTCGAAAAGCTTGCAACTTATCATGTTTGGCGCGTAATATACTAAATGAACCTGTTATTTAGAAAAAATTATGGATTAATAAATGTACAAGAAAGTAATAAGATATTCTTCATAACTTGCAATAGTTACCCAAGCAAACCCCTGTATTAACTGTGTTACTTCCTTTAGAAAGGGATAGTAGTATATAAGACAGATGGTTAGTGCGATAGTAAAGCATCGCAAGCGCTTCTGGTGTTCTTTAGCCGAATTTAGGCGAATAGTTTGAAGCTAGCATTGTCAATTTATAATTATTTTACTTCGCCGGCGATTTAGTGATATATAGTAATACCGGTGTTTTTAGTTCCGCCTTAAAATATGCTACGTATCAGTTCATGTATTTTTTTACTTTATACAAGTAAAGTATTCATATCTGGTTAGTTCAACTGCGTTCTTTCACTGCTTTTTCTCCCCTTTCTAAGATATTTTTGCGGAAAAAAAATTTTGTTAAAATCCATACAGTAGTTTTTACGTGATGCGAACGTCAATGAAAAGCAGACAGGCAGACAATAACGTATTAATAATTCAGTGAATTGACCAATCCCTTGCCCCACCATATTTTATTCTGGCTGCCGTGTATTTGGGATTAAATTTTTTCGCCTTGTGGTCATCGAAAACTATTGTTTGGAGTCCAATTTAAATGTTTTCAGGCAAAGCGAAGACGAGCCTTTCGGTTTTTCGGACCCAGCGGGTTTTTTTGTACATTTTTTACTTTTAAGACCATATTCCCGGACATGCATCAATGGAAATTTATGTTTTTCCTTCTTAAGGAACAGCTTCTTGTACAGTTGTTACTCGAGGTCTTTCTCCATTACCTACTGTCTATACCTGATATAAATTTGTCTTGATAAATAATAAAACGTCAGTAGAGAAGCTGTAATTTGTTTGTTCATATCAGTGTATAGGGGAAGACATATTGCATTTATTGTCATGACAGCTCATTATTTCTTTTTCGTCTTTGCTGTGTTTTATTTTTATCTCAATGAAATTGCAAATTAATCTATAACGACAAATTCATATCTGGTATAGACACCAGGCTATGCACCCTATAGATACTGCCATTATTGACTATTCGGCAAATGGTTGATTTATGATCAGTAAATCGTTTCTATAACTCTCGAATCGAAAAACTTTTCACATGAAACGGAGGAATTGAAGAATAACCGCCGTAAATTGAAACAAAAAATTGTTTCTCACTGTGAGTAAAAGTGTTTCTGTAACAATGTTTTATAAAAAGTTTTCCACTATAACTGTCGAAATAACTCACATTTTAAAACAGGGCGAAAACAGTGGTAATTTAATAAAATATATAATTTATAATTAATAAAGCGGTAAATCCTTAACATATTATACTGATCATCCCGCCAAGCTGTTATACCTATGCTCTGAATTATTTTCTATAGTTTTACTTAAACAATTACAAAAAGACCTATTAAAAAATTTCATACAATTGTTTTCATTTTTATTTCTCAATCCCTTAGAAAAGTAACACGTAATCAGTGCTACTTTTACCGCACTGAAATGCAGAAAAACTTTTTACTCATAAATCGAGAAACGATGTAATTTTATCACACTATTCGATGTGCAAACATCTTACAAAAAGTTACAGAAGCGAGGCACAGGATTCTTCAATGAAATTTCTTTCTGCGACATTTCACCACAATAATCGTTGAAAATTTTACCGTTGAAAATTTACCCGTATATTCTTATACGCGAATATTATATCTTATCGAAGATTATAATCTTAAATTCCTTATTAGTTAATAAAGAATTTCTTACTAAATGCATATACCAAAAACTCTAATTATAAAAAAAAGAAATGCCATTATTGTTTTATCTTGGAACATGTTGTTACAAACTTCTTTGTTGAGAGTATGAGAAAGGAAAAAAAATCCGCTTTTTTGTTTGTTGTCAGTAAACATATTACGATTTTTTGAAGATAAATTTTAAAAATTTTGGCTTAGACACAAACCTGCTAATTTAACAGAGTTCTGTTAAAATGCTAACACAGCTCTGTTAATGGAATAAATCTTCGGTTTATGCATCAAAAATGCAATTTCATGGAAGCAATGCAAGATGACAAAATAAAAATGAATAGGTTTTGTTTTTAGGGTATCTTTTTATATACATATATCCATACAAGGAATTTGTAAGAGTGCGAGTTGGAACAAGATTTTTAATATTTTGAAATTTTAAAATTTGAGATCCTCTAAGGGCTGAGACAATTTTTCTTGGAAACCAGAAAAGATGGCAAAATAAAAATGAATGTTTTATTACTAGGAAGGATTCTTGTACTTGTCTATGCTTGGAATTTTTAACAGGCCGAGTTAAAATGAGATTTAATAGAAAAGGAGGTCTCAGTGAAAAAGTAACCATAAAAATCTGAAAATCAGGGTAGCGCACCTGGCCGCAGTTTTAGCACTGGCTCTTCCTCAGCTAGAGAGCTAAAATATGGTATACAAGTAGATCTCGGTTAGTAAGTAATCAGGAATATCTAATCACCAACATTTTTAATTTAGGGCAGTATAAAAGATGTAGATGTAAAATATGTTGATAAAAAGCTACAAAAGAAGAGTACAAAAACATAAATGTGAAAAACAAATTCTTGCCTCGTCAAGTGCCTATCATTTTAATTATATTACATCAGGCAAGAACTTGGTTCTAAAGAATTTAGTTTTATTGCTAAAAATATGCAGTGATTAATGGCAACATGAATGCAGCAGCAGTTGCAAAATAGCTCCTTTGGTTTCTCAAGTAAGTTTATGTTTTTATCGTCCATTTTCTTTCGCCTTCTACAAAAAAGTTAATTTTTACCCTTTAATTTAATTGTGATCAAGACAACTGACTTTAAATATTTTTATATTTTATAACAGATCAAAAACTTTAAATATGAACTCCATTCTCGATTTATTAAAACTGAAACTGAAATGGAGAATATGCATTAAACTTTGATTTGAACCTTACTTCCTTCATTACCAAATTTATTCAATTTTTCATATTATTGCACCTTCTCCACGCTATTGTTTTTTATTAGTTTTTTTATTAATATTTACATCTAAATTTATTATCGTATCATGGTAACTGGTAAAAGATCTATAAGAGTATAACTGGTAAAATATCAGTAGCTATAAATAGCAGACTTTGTAAATATTTTTTAAAATAATGCCAATCAATTTTCAATCTAAATGATAAAATTCCCTTTATGAATAAAATTTAAAACATAATAATATCCTTACTTCCTCTGCAGTATTGCTATAGTCCTAAATAGTCTTTAACCATCGTGCTTTAATAAACATTTTTTATTTGCTGCCTTACGTTCCTTCCTTTTATTTTCGAACAGTATTTAAAACTTTTCTGAATTTTACGTATGTACATATTTCCTTTGAAACATATAAAAGAAATATAAAACCTCACATAAGGGAAGCAATGTTTATAGTTAAAATAAAACACGCAACCAAAAATATTTCAACTGAAAATAATTTAAAAGAACAAAAACTCACCCAGTTTCTGACAGTTAAAAGAAAGCATGTTTACGAAAAACCCATATGTTCGTCCCAAAAAAAATTGAACAACCTACTTTTTTGCACGAAATCCTTTTATTTTTATAATGCTTTTATATTATAATGCTTTTATATTAATAACAAAACTTTAGGTAGTTTTAATGGCATTATTTAAAATATTTTAAATACATCAAGCCAAAAATAAGGCATTTCTTATACAAACATATATTAAAAACAAAAATAGATAAAAATTCACTTGAGATTGCATTTAAAAAACGAGGTAAGCACGTAAGTATGTATGTGGTTTTAAGTATAAATTTTAGTTATTCTTCAACTAATTACGTATTTTTTAAGATTTTATTACAATAATAAAAACCGTCATACTATTACTATCGGTGGTTAATTTTTAAGGGCCGATGTTGAATGTGAACCACACCTAAAAGTCAAGTTTTTCTCTGCATTTAATTTGACATTTCTCAATTCCAGCCTAACTCAATTTGAGCCATGGTCATTCCAAACGTCGTCAATGGTCAGAATGGTGGCAAGAAATGGCAACAGTGGATGATCAATTTTCGAAGAAAATCATCTTCAGTGATGAGGCACATTTTCACCTCAGTTTCGTCAATAAGCAGAATTACCGCATTTGGGCGAATGGTAATCCAAGAGTAATTGTCGAAAAACCAATGCACCCACAAAGAGTGACTGTTTGGTGCGGTTTATGGGCTGGCAGAATCATCGGGCCGTGTTTTTTCCAAAATGTGGCCGGTCAGGCAGTTACTGTGAATGGTGTTCGCTATCGTGAGATGATAACGAACTTTTTATGGTCCGAATTGGAAGATATGGATGTGGACGATATGTGGTGTCAACAGGACGCTGCCACTTGCCACACAGCTAACGAAACAATGACTCTTTTGCGCGACGAATTCCATGGCCGTGTTATCTCACGTGGTGTCATGTCAATTAGCCGCCAATATCATGTGATTTGACACTGTTGGACTTTTTTCTTTGGGATTATTTGAAAGAAAAGTGTACGTAGATAAGCCAGCAACAAAGGGTGAGTTAATTCGGCACATTAACGGCATAGAACCTCAATTTTGCCTCTACGTCATCGAAAATTTGGAGCATCGCACAGTGGTCCAAGATGCCAATCCAGCTGGAAAAAAGTCATCACTTCTCTTCGCAAGCAGCTAGAAGGCTGAAACTTTGGTATTATGTACTTCTCTTTGAAATCATTCTTTGGGCGTTGTATGTAAAATGGGCGTGGCAATTTTTAATGGCGTTTTAGGAATATCAAAATGTAACGATTTAGAATATTAATGTATTAATAAAGAAGTGGAGAAAACCCATTTTGGAAATTTTAAAATTCGACTGCATATGCGCAGTCGAACGAGGCTTTCGGGCACAGCTTTTTAATATTAATAATAAATATGAAAAATTTTAAAATAACAAATTCTTTGTAATACATAATTGCGAAATTTGCATTAAAAAGTTTTATTCGTATTTAACATATAACACATATGTACATTCAAAAGAACATAATAATATTAATATATAAATTATATATTTATTTGTAAGATATATGCAACACACATTCCAGGCACCACGCATGCAATGTCGATAATCCATATTCGTAAAGGTTGTCCCTTACACTCAAGGCTTTAATTTCATTTAATTTATTCATAGTGGTTGGCGTTCCTCCACAAATACCACATCTTTGAGTAGAGGAATCGCTAAGAATTGAGAAAACCTTGCCATCAATCATTGTCAAATAAAAAACATGTTTAACAATAACTGTGTTATCTTCAATATTAGTGGATGTTGACACTATTGCATCAATTTGATTTTGTATATAATTAGTTTCACTTTGAATCAAAGATTTTTTTTCCTTTTCAAAAATCAGTTTAATCGGTCTGCAAAAACGTGTAGATGATGGACGTGGGTTTTCCCATACAATATCGTCACCGTACTTTAGCTGCAAAGGCACCAAGCAAATTGCAAACAAATATTCATCTGTTTTGCCGGAATCATTTGAACTAAATTTTTGCTTATAGGTTCAGTGTCCACTGCTACCATCACAACCCCATTTATAAATCAAAACCAATTCCATACAATTAAAGTTCTTTATGACCTCTTTTTGTAACTTTACAATTCTACATGCAGTGTGATCAACTAAGTGCTGCAGAAGCACTTCTGCTATAACATCGGATACTTTTATTCCATTATTGGGGTAGCACTTTTGTTTAGCTTCCAAAAGTCTATTGTATGATGGATATATGTCCGCGTTACGAATTTAAGCACCAGTACGCATCGCATTATAACTTGCTTTCGTATATTTTTCATCGAGAAACAGACGTAATGCTTCTTCATCTGTATATGGTATTGGTTCCTTCAATTGTGCATTAACAATTTTTTTAATCTTAGTTGCTCT
>OX451218.1:57029550-57054408 GCA_949628195.1 Phasia obesa | reverse complement strand
ACACTACTAGGTATTTGTCAATAGGTACTTATCTTGTTTTTTCAAATAGAAAAAATAATGTAGCAAATACAGTTGGGTTATTACTTCACAAGAAAAAGTTTGCATGTAAAAACAGAAATGTCTTGCATCCAAATGCAAATAAATTTTTTAAACATATGCTAAAAACTGTTTACCTGTACTTTCAGCATACAGACTTTAAACTTTTCTCATTAACAATGAATTTGTCATAAAACTCTTTCACAAAAAAGTATATTTTTTGTTAAGTACTTCTGTATATGACAGTGTTTTAAAAAAATATTTGAAATTGTTATTTTATTATATTGTCCACTAATTTTGTCAAGTATTAGGTATAATAATCTTAAAATAATAATTATTTTTCATAAAAATTGAACCCAATTACCGCTTTCTTTAAATATGTTCATCTCATACATATGTCGATGTTTCAAGATTTTTATTAACAGAATTGCAGCCCTACATAAACATTATAACATTCTTTTTTCGAACGCTAGTCAATACTTTAACAACGTGCATTTGTGAGTGGTTTGAGTGTTCTGCAAAACAATCAAATAAAACACTATTTATTTATTTAATATGAAAAGAATAGAAAATGCAAAATGTTGCCGTTTGAATCGTAATCATGCAGGTTTTTGGTGCCAACCAGAACGGGCTTTTATACTATTTATAACATGTAATATGTATCTATTACTAGTAATTGCGTCTAAATAATAAAGATTATAAATCTATTTAAAAATACATTTCACATAATTGAGATAACTCATAAATACAAAAAAATATTTACCAAAAAATGTGTAAGTCTCAACAAAAGTCAACCTTCATAAAAAACAGTATTAAAAATAATGTTTTTTTAATAGGAAGTTTCACTTTTTAAGACATGTTAATGTCTAATGGAGACGGGGGGTAATGCTCCTGGTTACATTCGACTAAAAAGAGATACTGCTTTTCTTGGCCGTACATTAGAGGGATGACCAGTAAGTGATTTCAACAATCTGAAACATACATTATTTTTTGTCTAGCACTGGCTGGAATTATTAAGTATATATTAATTTTTATTTTAGACTTCAGATATGAGTAATTATAGTTAGTTCAAATATGTTGAAGATACAATAAAATAAATCAGTCAAGTGCGAGTTAGACTCGCACACGTAGGGTTCCGTACTATGTTTTTAATATTTTCATGTCTTATGAGTCACCCTTTAATTAAATTAGTCATAATCGCGAAAATTGCATCACTTTTGGAACTCTCTTTTAATTTTAGTAATTGTTGTTATAGCGTCCATGGTAATATACTTTCTATAAAAATATACGGTTCAAAAAATAAGGTAATATACGTTGAAAACATGTCACTGATGGAACACCCTTTAGATATTAGTAATTTTTACAGCGACCGAAGTACAACATCTACTGTAAACATTTCAAGAGTCCAGCTATTACGGTTCAAAAAATACGGCTATTTACGTACAAATCATGTCTCTGTCGCAACACCCTTTAATTTTGTTATTTGCTATAGCGACCATGGCAATTCTCTTTCTATGAATATATCAAGAGTCTACCTATTACTATTAAAAAATTAATTACTATACGTGAAAAACATGTCACTGTTAGAACAACCTTTAATTTTTAGTAATTGTCATAACGGCTATGGCAACACATCTTCAATACAAATTGTTTTTTTGTTTGCAAAGTGTAATTTGCATTTTCTTATATTAAAATAAATAAAAGCTTTTCATATTAAATAAATAAATAGTGTTTTATTTATGAATGTTGTGTAAAACTATGTATTTGCTTATCTTATAAGTAATAAAAATAACTCCGGCACCAGCTCCTATAATATGCACATGTATGTAAGTGGAAGGTTTCATTCATGAGGTTGGTTATATGTATAGGAAGCTGCCTATAGTTGTCACTATAAGAAAAGAAAATAGTTATTAATAAAAATACAATAGTTAAGTGAAATAGTATAATAAATACTTTCCTTTTTGTACACACTTTTAAATTTTCCTTTTAAATGCACTTAATTTTTTGTAAGAAATGCCGCGCCAAATTCAATAAATGTAATCGACAAAAAAATGTAAACAAATTTTGACATCCAAAGAAGGGTGAACAAACAAAGCAAAAATAATCACCTGAGCTCTCGAGTTTACCTGTTATGAATTCGCCTTGACACTTTCGCTAACAGCACATATAAAACAAGGGTGTGTCCATAACAGTCTTAGAAAGTTAACACTGCAAGCAATATCAGTAGTACATATTGATGTTAAAAGACAGAACAAAAGCAATTTAAATATGAGTGGACAGCGAAAGTGAATCAACTCATGCAGGTCTCTGGTTGTCACGAGATCAAGTGATGTCAACAATTACGAACGAAAACATGGCGGAATCATATCAGGTGGCAGCACTACGGCAACAACTACAACAAAACAACAACTTCGAAATTCTACTAGCATTTGTAAAACAATGTATTTTTGACAATACCTAAGGAGAGCAAAAATAAAAAAATTAGCTGGGCTAGTATGAATTCGCCTTGAAACGAAACAAACAGCTGATCATATTTAGTTAAATATGTAAGTACTACTACTACTACGCTAAAATTTGTGAGCAATTATTTATATATTTCATTATTTCATTTGGCTCTACAATTTTTTTAACAAGAGCAGACTTTGCCTCCTTTTACATTATGCAACTTTTGTCGCTGCAATTCGTATTTAGGTATTTAGTAGGCGAGAAGGGAGAGAGTAATTAAAAGGGGTACTCACCAGAGATCCTAGAAATGTACAAGAAATTTTAATGGACACCTTGAAAACACTGTACACCTTCTATACATTGAAGACATTGCTTTTCTTTCGGCATGTATTTCTGATATTTATGTGTGGCTATGACTGTACTTGTGTACATCTTGTGTATATGCTTTAGCAAGCAAACACATGGGTGGGAGTTGCCACATTAGTGCTTTTTGTAACTTTTTAACTAGAGACATAAAAGTGATATTGGGTATTTATAATATTTTCAGTATTTGCTAAAAGTGATATGGTATTTATAATATTTTCAGTATTTGCTCTTACAGCACACGCACACATTAATCTTATGAAGTTACAAAACAAATTCAATGTTATCTTCATGTGCATACGTATATAAAGTTAATTCTTGTAATTTACAACTTCCTTTTAAATTGACATTAACATTTTTGAAAATATGGCAGTACCATAGCAAATCCCGATTACCTTGCAAAATTTTAAAATAACGATGGCTACACATGTTTTCATTTGTTTATAAAATAGAAGAAAACAAAACAAAACTGCATTTTGGTGCATGATAAAAGTTTTAATTAAAACCAATTTATCGCGAAAAGAAGAGCAAAAATTTTAAGTAATGGAGGAAATTTAAGAAAAAATCAATAATAACACATACAAACTTTTGAAAAAATCAAATCTCTAATACAATTCCTTAGAAAGAAATAAAATTTTCATTAATTGTTTTTTTCTATTTTGAGACAAAATACTAACCAAATTTAAATAAAAGTACACATCTAGACTTCGAAAAAAATATTACCCATTTTGGTTAGAAATAACCAAAAACGGCAACGCTGTTTGCTTTTACTGCGCACACACGCATTAATCTTATGAAGTTACAAAACAAATTCAATGGCATCTTCACCACGAATGTGCATACGTATATAAAGATAATTCGATGCTTTTAATGTCTTCAATGTACACATCTAGATATAATGCACAGAAGTAAACACTCAAGAGTTATTCGTGTATAAAGTAAGTCATGCATACATTTTTCAATGAACTTTTTTTTTCGATGTTCATTGTGTAGCTTTGTGTGTATAGAGGATCAAATGTGTACACTAAATTAATCTCGGGTACATACATGCATGTACTCTTGAAATTTGGTTTGCGTTCTCATTCGTAGTTTTAATTATGAAGTTTAAAAATGTGGAGATACATCAAAAGAGAAAGAAGAGAAGAGAAAGGTTACAGCGACAAAAGTTGCATAATGTAATTGGTTACTTTCAAGGTTGTACAAATACAGCGTTGTTTATCGTAATTTGAAGTTAATTTTGACGAAATTATTAATTTTGAGGTTATATACTTAATTTCGTCGAAATTAACTTGAAATTACGATAGACAACGCTGGTTTTGTAGAAAAAGCTACTTTTTTTTGCAACCATGACCATATCTACAACCTAGAAAGTCCGTTTTGTTTGAAAAAAAATTTAAAAGCCAAATGAAATAATGGAAATGTACATAATTGTACACTAATTTTGTTGTAGTGTTGTTTTTAATATTCGTGTATATTTTAAATCAATGAAAAGTGTTGTGCGAAAGCTTTTTGCAAAAGAATTAAATTATAAAAATGCAACTAAGAGTGATCAGCTGTTTGCGAAATTAACTCAAATGTCAAAAAGCCCAGTATGAACACTTTAGATTTCGTTCGTAATTTCAGCTCGAAATTACTTAATTTCGTGGCAGCCTGAATGGGCTATATAGCAAATTTATGTAATTTCAAGTTTATTTCGGCCGAAATCAGGAAATGGCTTCATTTCGTTGCAGTCTGAATAAAAGTTTAAAAGCCATATGAAATAATGGAAATATATACATAATTATAAACAAATTTTGTTTTAGATATTCGCGTGCTTTTCTTTTAAATTAATACGAGAGAGTGTTGGACAAATAGTTTTTGCAAAAGAATAAAACTATACAAATGTAATTACGTGATCAGCTGTTTGCGAAATTAACTCAAATGTCAAATAACCCAGAATGAACACTTTTAATTTCGTTCGTAATTTCAGCTTGAAATTACTTATTTTCGTGGCAGCAACAACCTTGAAAGTCCGTTTTGTTTGAAAAAAATTTTAAGCCAAATGAAATAATGGAGATACATATATACATACATAATTTACACAGATTTTTTGTAATGTTTTTAATATGTAACTAAATATGATAAGATGTTTGCGAAATTAACTCAAATGTTGAATAACCCAATATAAACACTCAAGATTTCGTTCGTAATTTTATGGCAGCCTGAACGTGCTCAAACAGTGAAAATAGAAAAGTTTAAAACTGTAATAGTCTTTTTACGCTAATCAACATCTAACATCTACCATCAATTTGCGAAGATGTTGACATCTTTCCATAAGAATTACACAGGGCTAAAATTGAACATCTTTCAACATCTTCACAAGATGTTCCTGACTCAATTTGTTCCATTTTATATCTTTCGATTATTTTAGTGTCATCACAAGAAAAATGGCGGTAAACTAGATTAATTTAGTGGCGTCACCGAAAAAAATGTCATTTATGTGGAAAAAATATAAACAAATATTTGTTTAAAAATAAGCGTAGTATAATTTTTTTACAAATTCTCTAAAATGCTTTCTATAATTTTAATGCCCTACATTAACACTTGGGTTTGTTTAAGCAAAGCAACAATTATTCAAATTATAAATACATATTTGCTGTAAACCAATATTTTTATTTTTTTATTAGCTAAATTATGCGTCTTACTTTCAATTTTTTGACAGTTGAGTTGATGGTAGATGTAAGATGTTGCAAATGTAAATCGATGTTTCAATTTTCAACATCTTCCAGACTTTTCACTAAGATGTTGGTTAGTGTAAAAAGCCTAAAAGGCGAGTTTACGATGATATGAGATTTTTGGAATTTTTGGTTCAAGTCTTTGATAAATGGAAAATAAACTCGTATAAGAGGTCGTTTTCACTATCCATCTATTTCAACCAATCATAAACATGACGCTGGCGGTGCAACGGAATTAATTTGTGCACATTGTTATAGGAGGCGATACCTGTTTATGTCATTTTCTGTTTTTCAACTATGTTTTTTAAATGATTATTCAAGGTATATTTATCTTACTATAAGATTATTGCACAGCATATAGCTTATTGCACAGCATATAGTAGTAGTCAGGGTTCCCAGATATTTTTCGGGTTCCAATCCCCAATTTTAAAATTTTCATCCCCAAAATAATTTTAATTTTTAAATTAAATTTCCCAAATTTAAATTACCGCATAAATACATTAAGCTGTATATTTTTACTGTAATAAAATTGTATAGTTGATTGAGTTTTTACCTCACAATTTCTGGGGATGGATTAAAAGGCTTACAACACATTTCAATAGACAGATTGGTAGAGCGCCTTCTCTATCTGCTTGGGAATTGCGGGTTTGATTCTCACCAAAGACTTTAGGTGTTTCCTGCAGACAAGCGAAAAGCTTCTCAAGTAGTGTTGTCTTACAAAAAAAGAAAGATGTTTTCAACAAAGGTTCGAGCAACTGTTTTTGCAATTTATTTAATATTTTATTAGTTTCTTTCCCGAAATTAGACAAGCTTTGTAGTTGGTATGCAAATTGAGGTCTAAAAACAAGACAAGTATTTGAATAAATGACAGTGGAGCATCTGCAGATTTCAGTTCTTTCTTAAAATCGTAAGTAAATTTCTTTCATCCAGGGTAAATTCAATGAATTCACTTTTGTTGCTTAAATAACTTTCGTTACGAATTTTTCATCTTCATTTATCAGTCATACTTCAAATTTTAAATAACGAACAATTAAATAATAATAAAGTACATTAGTCCAAAAAGTATATGAAATCAAAATAAGAATCCCCAAAAAATCCTCAAAATATTGAAATTATCCTCAACGAATTCTCCAATCCCCAAACCAAATTTTTAATCCCCATTTGCAAATAAAAACCCCCATTTGGGGATAAGTCCCCTAATCTGACAACACTGGTAGTAGTACGGTTGAGAAACAGATGACGCTGTTTAAAAACAATACTGTTAAAGGGCGGTTTACATTATACTACAAGTAATACGACATGTCAAATTTTTCTGTAGAAGAGTACAAGTAGTATCGTCTAAACATAATATGTAATGAAACTGTCCGAAATTGAGAGAAAATACGGATGGAAATTTGACAGTCTTACGGCTCTCTTTATGTTTTGAAATTTTTCAAAAACTATTCTACTTCATTAGATCAGGGTTGCGTTTTTCTTATTAATGCTAACTTTTCAAAGGCAAAACTCGTCAAAATAACAGAAAACCGCTGAATATAGTGCAAAATAGATCCAGTTGGCATCACAAATAAGTTTGTAAACAATAAAAAACTTTTGGCAAAAGAACGTGAATATTTTTTAATTTGTTTAAGTTGTTGGTTTCTAGTTTTTTTTATTATAGCAATGGCTAGTACAACACCAAGAACCTTTTTTTTATTACTTTTTTTTAAATTTGGCATATTTTTCACAAGTACGCGCTCTATTTATTTGTTTTCACTTTTTTTATTGTTTTAACAGCTGTTTCCATTTTACTTCATTTTATTCAATACCAATAGTGTAAACGTAAGAAAAAAAACCATACGATTTTTAATCTCTATTTTTTCATACGGATTGATTTTCATTTTATTTTCTCTTCGATTTTACGTACGTAAAGTCTTACTGTCTAAACTGCCCTTAAACTAAAATAAAACAAAAGCGTCATTGCCATGTTAAGAGGCATTTAGACGGTCAATCGCGGCGTGGTGGTAAGCCAACAAGCTCATGTAAACGACCAAAATTCGCGTTTGACAGTTTCGCTGGATGGAAATCAACAATTTTTGATATTTTGTGCTTGCCGTCATGCTATCAAGCTCGTCTAAATGCATGTTTGTCAACCACAGTGTAAATTTATTTTTTTTGTAAAAATGTAATTCAATATTGCCGAAAGGTGTTATTTTACAAAAATAATATAAAGAATATTTGTATTTTTTCAATAAATTTTTATAAATAATTGATTAGAAATAGAAGAATAAATAAAAAAATATAGTCATGATGTTGTTGTTTAAAAATCTCTATAATTCCATTCTGTAATAATTCCATATTCTAAATTCATTGCATACTCTTTTCTTATTGTCGTCTTCCTATAATTCATCAATTAATAAAGCAGCAGCTAAATCACGCGCCATCTTAAATAATAACCTCACTGCTCAGTGTCTGTTGTATAATGATGTTTAACAATCTTCGCTTGATCATGTAAATGCTAAACCCTCTCTCTCATCGCGCTGCGCTGACAAGCCGCTATTGACCGTCTAAATGCCGTTGTATATAAGTCCACTCGACTATATTGGTCATCGTAAAATTATATACAGCAACGGTCCAACCAAGGCGAATTCATACCAGGTGTGAGCAGTAGGACAACAACTACAACAAAACAACAACTTTGACATTAGATTAGCAGATATGAAACAATATATTTTTTGACAAGACATTATCAAAAAAACGAGAGCAAAAAACAATCAACTGGGCTATCGACTCCACCTGGTATGAATTCGCCTTGGTTGGGCCCAAGGAGTCGATAGCCCAGTTGATTGTTTTTTGCTCTCGTTTTTTTGCTAATGTCTTGTCAAAAAATACATTGTTTCATATCTGCTAATCGAATGTCAAAGTTGTTGTTTTGTTGTAGTTGTTTTCCTACTGCTCACACCTGGTATGAATTCGCTTTGGGCCCAACTAAAATATGCATAAGCTAGCTTAAGCCAACTTAAGCAACTGTGCAATTACATATAAATCATATGTGGCAAACTATATTGTCATTTGCTTAAGCAAAGTCGGAAACCGATCGCACATTCCGTACGGAAACAGGTGTTTGTGCTTTGTGTTTTACATAACATAATAAAAAATTGCATGGAGAACGAAAGTGCACAAATTATATCTAAATTTAATATAAAATGTTAAAAAAAAAGTTTCTATAAGAAATAAGGAAGGCGTTGAATAATAATCGTAATTAAAAAGAAAGAGCATTTTATTGTTTATGAGTTGAGTGATGCACAAATTACACAAACAGCAAAAAATGTTAAATTTTTCTTTCGAAATTGTCTTAAAACTATTAAAAATAATTATTAATTTGTATATGAATGGTATTAGGTATATAAAATATATTTATTTAACACATTTTAGTTAACAAATTTCATTTATTCAGAAAACAATTATTATTTTGCAAAAGTACGAATAAAACAAACGTGCAACTGTGTCGTAATAGTTTTTAGATTCATGTAACTACATTGTAGCCACCTAAAAGTCTTCAATAAGTTGCTTAAGCATTTGACAGACTTTTCGTTAATTTTTTAACATTAGCTTAAGCCAGCTTATGCATATTATAGTTGGGCCTTTAAGCAGCAAGCAAGGCGAATTCATACCAGGTGGAGTCGATAGCACAGCTGATTGTTTTTTGCTCTCGTTTTTTTGCTAATATCTTGTTAAAAATACATTATTTCATATCTGCTAATAATGTCAAATTTGTGGTTTTGTTGTCTTACTGCTCACACCTGGTATGAATTCGCCATGGGACCAAGCTTAGGTTCAAGGCGAATTTAAACAGGTGATTGCACGGGCGAAAATTCTCATCATCTGTTTAATTTAGAAATGTAAAAAAATTCAGTAAAAACAAAATTAATTTTGAAATTAAATTTAAAATTTTTCTTTTAATTGTTTATTGTGTGGATGTTTAAAAAAATAGAAATAATGTAAAAAAAAATTAAGAAAGTACTACAACAATATTCATAAGCGGAGTTCGGTGTTTCATGCAAACGGTATTGCAAAAGTTAAAAAATAATAGCTTGTTTGTTAAATTCAACAACCAAATTCCAAAATTTTTTGTTGAAATTGAAAAAAAGCTATGATATAACGCATTTGCTTTTTCTCAAAGATGGTGGCAATAGAGATACGTGGGTGCAATTTAAAGATTTAAAATAACTTCCTTGGTATGTTAATTATTGCAGCCCGAAAAATTTTTATTATTTTTGTTTACTTATTTTTTTTTGTTTCTACGAATGTTTTTGACAACTGGCATAGATTTTGTAAAAACAAATTGCCTGTTGTTTTTTTTTTATTGTTGTACTTGTTGTAGCCCTGCAATCACCTGTATATATTCGCCTTGCTTAGGTTATTATAAATGATGCATAAAATAAAACTTTTTTTGCTAATTATTTTAATTTGAAATTTATACTTTTATTTATACTTTATTTAAAAAAAACTTGTGAAACAATTAATCAAAAAAATGGCACTTTACTTTAATTTGTACTAATATTAAACACCAACACTATCTAGAACAAATTAAAGAGAATTATAAATGATGCATTTATTACGTTGAGCATGATTTGTATATTCTAATTAACACCTTGTTGCATGTCCTTTATTTGTAACGACTGGACAACGTTTTGGCATCGAATTTACAAGATTTTGACATCTTTGGAATTTTATTCCAATTTTGGTGAACAGTTGTCTAAAGCGCTTCGTTGTCAGTTAGTTGCTATTGAGACACTCCCTTTTGTAGATCTGTCCATAAATTCTCAATTGGATTGAGATCTGAGCTTTGAACGGGCCATTGCATCACATTGACTTTATTGTCCCGAAACCACTTTGTCGCAAGCTTGCTTGTGTGCTTCGGATCATTATCTTGCTGGTATTTCTTCAGAAGCATGTGAACATATAGGGCGAATATAATTTTGACACTCAAGAAAAACCATATGATGTCGAATTTGCCATTGGGATTACCTGGTATGAATTTGCCTTGATATTAGTCATTAACATGTCTTAACAAAAGTCAAACTTTATAAAAAAAATTATTTGCCATTAACATGTCTTAACAAAAGTCAAACTTCATATATAAAAAACCAGTATTAAAAATAACGGTTTCTTAAATACGAAGTTTGACTTTTGGTAAGACATGTTAATATCTAATGGAGACTGGGGACATGATACCAAGGCAAATTTATACCAGGTAAACTCAATGGCGAATTCGACATCATATGGTTTTTCTTGATTGTCAAAATTATATTCGCCTTATTCCTAATTTGTTTTGTGTTTTATGTTTATTTTTAAAGAAATAAACAAAACATAAAGTGAATAAAATAGTTGAATTTAAATTATTTTTTTTTGAAATAGTGTTTGTACAGATCAAATTTTAAGAAAACTTCGGCCACAGGACATTGCACTTTTCTGCATGTCCCTCTTTGTATCATTTAATGTTCTAAACAATTTTTCAATTGTTCTAAAAAAAAAAAAAAATAAAGAAAATAATTTTTTGTTTTGTTTTCCGTTTGTTTTAACATCTTCAGGGATGAATTTTTTAAAGTCAAAAAGCATTGATTTTATTTTTCATTTAATTACTAGTTTAACTTATATTTATAACAATTCAGTAATATAAGATAAAATTAAAAATATGTAGTAACTTTTACTAAAAAGATAATGTCGACATATGTGACAATTTAACATTGAGTTCATCTATGAATGGAAAGATTTCATGCACTCAGAGCATACGGGTTCCTTACACTTTTCACACATGTAGTGAGTTCGTCTCATACAGGGGGGCTACTGCGTATTTCGATTCGAAAGAAAACTCTTTCGAATTTGTATATCTTTTACATTGTGTTTCGAATAATTTTTCTTTCGAATCGAAATACGCAGTAACCCCCCAGTTTTTATCATGACATAGTAGGCGTTTTTGCCAGTGAATCAACATTTTAAGTTGAATGACGAACAATTGTCATTGGAGAAGAAAAAATCTCTTGCTGTTTTTCTTGCTGTTGAAGAACTAAATTCTATTATAGAGTTAGTTAATAAGCATTCATCCTATTTAAAGTCGACTAGAGTGTTTTCGTATGTTTTAAGATTTGTTCATGTATGTAGGAGGCAGCGGTCAAGTCGCCCAAGAGCCTGATGATGAAAACCGTTGGCAGCGCGCTCTTGACAGCGGAAGAACTCGCAACGTTGCTGGCAGAAATCGAAGCCGTACTGAACTCACGCCCAATATGCCCCAACACCAGCGATCCCAACGACGGAGAAGCCCTCACTCCAGCCCACCTGTTAGTAGGAGAGAGCCTTCGAGCGCAGCCCAGCGATTTTCTGGTAGAAGAATCGACCAAGCTACCGTACTTGAGGAGATGACAGCGTATTTCCGCACTCAAGCGGACGTTCTGGCGGTCTTGGGTGAAAGACTACGTCCTGAGTCTGCAAGTGCGAACCAAGTGGTCCGAGGTAATGCCCGACGTCACCGTAGGCAAAATCGTCGTCGTACACGACGACAATCTTCCGCCAATGCAGTGGCTGACGGGCCGAGTAGTAGCCGTTTTTCCAAGCCGAGACGGCAAGATTCGGGTAGCGGAAGTGAAGACGAATAGCGCAATCTTCAAGCGTCCAATCCATAAGCTAGCTGTTCTACCTATTGATTGAAGACCCAAGGTCCTTCAATGGGTCCGGCATGTTTGGACAAATCTATTAAAATAATTAAATTTTTATGAATTTGTACTACCCTAATATTGTATAATTGAAACTTTTTTTTTTGTACTTAAATTTATTACTTTTAACACCCTTGATCTCATCTAGGCTTGGGAAATTTAATTAAATCTGTTATACTGTACATTTGAATAATCTTCATTTTGTAATAACAAAAAATCACTGTTTTTCTGAATCCGAAAAGAACAACTACCAATTTTATACTTTTTTTCGCTAGCGATAGTTTTAATAATTTTTTTTAAATATCAGTTTATTTTAATCGTGAAAATTCTCACGAAACTGGAACTTTCTTAAAATTTGCTGAATGTGCGCTACTTATTTTTATGGGAACAATAAATGAAAAAATATAAAAATATAACGGAAACGCCACATAAGACAAAGTTACCCAAAAGAAGTTGAAAGCAGTCCAACTAAACTGACTTATTGGCAGAAATTCTACTCTAGCTTTAGATTGCAAACTTTTATTATACAAGTCAAATCTAAAACCAATATGGTGTTATAGCATTCAATTATGGGGGACTGCCTCAGCTATCAACGTAGAAAAAATTCAAAGGCGCCAAAATAATTCTTCGTATAATTACATCTGCTCCTTGGTATATAAAAAACTCGCACATTCATAAAGATCTAAACGTGCCATCAGTTAAAGCAGAAATAGCGAAACTATGCTATAAGGTATTCAAAGAAGCTTGAAACTCATCCGAATCCACTGGCCCCTAACATACTAAGTCAAATGGTAAAATTCGATTAAGAAGGCGGGACACTGCTACTCTCAACCGTACATCAGAGGGATAACCCGCAAATTACAGTAACCGTGAAACATACATTTTTTTCGTCCAGCACTGGTTGGACTTAACATGTATATTTTTAGACTTAAGATATGCGTAATTATTTATAGTTCAATTATATTGAAGATACAATAAATAAAAATTGCGACAAAAACAACTAGATGACTAGCGATGCTCTTTGTTTGTTTCTTTCATCATTGCAAGAAAACAAACCATTAATGTGGTTGTTGTTGTTCGAGAGTATTGTTGATCAGAGCCTATAATGAATAATTTCTTTTTCGTAACACTACCCCCGAACAGGCACAGATGTACCTTTTCCATAGTTGGCTAGCCGCTTCAAGTGCACAACTTTAATTTTTTGTTTTTGGGCTCTGAAACTTCTTACGCTCTGTAAATTACGTCGTTTAGCCGCTTTATTACTTCACAAGTTCCATCCCAATGAATTTTCTTCTGTTGTGGGTTAATCATCGGTCCCTCTTTAAATCCCTCGGAGTTCGCAGTACGTTCAAACCTGGCTTTAATTTCTTACTTGGTTTCGTCTCTGGAGTGATATTTTTCTGTCCTTTTTATCCAATAAACCTGTTGACAACTTGTGGTCTGCGCCTTCGTACATTCTTTCCTCGTATCTATGTTTACATTTCGCACATTTACGATGTGGTGTCGTTTCTCGTCCTTCGTACCATTTCTACTTTTCCGATTTCGTATTTCTTTTATTTTCCTTGGCGCTCTGCAGTGAAGCATTTTGCTGGAGCCTTTATCTCATACACGATTTTAAGTGGTATCTTCACCTTTCTCCAAATCATTGTTTGCTGACTCATACGCAAATCGATTCCATTATAAATCATAAAGTCGACTCCGAAGATTACTTACATTACCATAGACAGTAGCAAATTCTCCGGTAGCGGTGCGTAGACTTACATTATTCAATTGTTCCACTTTTCCCCTTACTAAATCGTGCCTTATTATAGACTGCGATGCTCCTGTGCCTATTGTCAGAATACGCTTTCCTCCGTTGATATACCTGCTTGCAGTAAGCTTGCTGTTTTGCTGCTGTATCAGAGATATGGAGATTGTGGGGCCCTCGGTTGTGGGAGCTAGCTCATGACCCGTAGTGCTAGAGTCTTGAGATGTTTTGTGAGTAACACGTTTATTGTTTCTTAGCGGCGAAATAGATCTAGCTCGTTTTCTTGCTGCCTTACAGTTTCGTTGAAAATGGCCGACTTTGCCGCAATTAAAGCGTTTGTCTTACCTTGTCTTTCATCTAAGACTTTCTTTACCGATTCAAGTACTTGCCTTATGTCGTCCATTGTTTTTTTCTCATTCAGCAGCCACTTCAACTTTTCGCACTTTGTATGACTGCGGCCTCGAAATGACTTTTGCTGTTTCTTGAGCCAGAGCGTAAGCAATGGTTTAGCAAAGCATGTGTTTTGCTTAATGCAAACTGCGTGCTAAATATCTGGTCACGAATACCATTAACAAATGCCTCCACTTTGAACTGTTCTAGAAGTGGATGGTTTTTCCCAGGGTATATTAGCTGCACCAAGCGCTCTATCTTCATGGCAAAATCCTGAAGCGTCTCATTTGCTCTCTGCACCCTGCCACTAGCTCAATTCTATACAGCTCCTTTTTATGATTGCCGCCATATTTGCGCTGTAACGCCACTATTACGTCCTCATAATTATTTCTGCAGTTAGTTGGTAGGCTTTCGAGGACTTCTGCTGCAGGTCCTTTAAGTGCAACAATGAGCTCAATGGTTTTCTTTTCATTGCTACATACATTTTTACTGGCCACTGAAATTTGAAGACATTGAAGGGTATGGTGCCGTCGAAACTAGGAGCTTTTATCCGGTTTGTATTTTCAGAAACTACTCGTACTGGATCTTCTCTTATTTCAAGGCTAATAATTTTGTTTTCAAGCTCCTGTAGCTTCTTATGAACCACTGTAGATATTCTAATGAAATGGCACAGAAGCAAACCAGAGGTGTCTCTGAGTGAAGCTGAGAACGCTCGGCCCCCTAGGTTAATGGGGGGCTTCTGGGTAAGACCCCAAAGTTGGGTATATAATTTTTTGGAAATGCCATAAAAAGTTTAGTTTATATTAAAATTTTAAGATTTTTTAAATTGAAGTAGACCTTGACCTTGTGTTGGCTTACAATTTTTTTTTAATTTTGGCCGACCTTAACTTAGCATTTTTGAGGTGGTGTACTTATTAATGATCGAATTATTATTTTAAGACATTGGCTATATTCTGGATAAAATTTGGAATAAATTAGTTTAAAGTTTTGTTCTGATAGCGCTTTACATTAAAAAGTACAAGCCTCTGAATTAGGAAAATGTAAAAATACCGTTTTTTCATGATTTTCTCCAAAAAGTTGGTATTTTTTTTTGCTTATGTAATTTAAACTTACTTCGGTACTATTAAATTTTTTAAGCCATTTTAAAGACAACCTATAGCAAATGCGAATAAAAGAATAATTAGGTCAAAAGTCGTAACGGTTCTCTCTCCAGCTCTATCCAAACATAGCCAATTTTGAAACGAAATTTTTAAAATATTACTAAAATACTCGGAGTGCAAAGTAGCGATTAAAAAAACGTAAACGAATCTTTAAAGCCTTTAATTTTTGGCTACGTACTCTTAAAAGGAGAGCTGGGTAGCCACTTTTGTAAAAAAAACAATTTTTGGGACATTTTTTTCCCGCATTTTCCCGGGAATTTATATGTTAAAATAAAAAAATTTCAAAATTTCTTTCACCATTTGGTTGTGGCAATTCGAATACTATATTTCATTTCTCAAAAAACAACAACGTGTTTTTTTCAGTTTTTGAGGTAAATATTATTTAAAAAATGGAGCGCAAAAAATTATTAAAATATTTTTAAACTAGAGCTTTCAATCAAGAGCTTTCCTCTGATATAACTTACATGTATATCGAGCATACATTTGAGCTATAGGATCTTCCTTAACATCGCCTCTTCATGATTTTTGTTCTCATTTTTTATGTAAAAATGAGTTAAGTTTTCAATTTTTTAAATAAGCTTTTAGAAAAATTTCGAACTAGCATAGATGAGTTGGAATCGGTTATTACCTACTTTAAAAACGGCCATTCGCATTGAAATATTACTGAAATTATTTGCCGTAGTAATTCGATAGAAAAAAACATAATATCAAGATTCGTTCGTTAGAATAGAATGCATGATAAGGCAGAAAAGCTCACAATTGAAATTTTAATGAAACTGACAGGCGCTACATTGTCAGGCAAATAAGGGAAAACTTAAGGCTATCAGCTCCTAAACGGGCTGCAAGTTAAAAATGAGCTTAACAACATATTTAGTGCAGAAAATATCCACTGTGTACTTTGAAACCATGATTTTAATAGTATATTAGCATGAAAAAAAGAAACCTTTATTAATACACTGAGGGAAAAACGACTTTGCAAAGTCGACAGCGATTGTGGTCACTTTGACACCTTTATGTTGTCTGTTTTGTTTGACAACGGCCGTTGTCAACTTGTTAACTTGTCTTCAACGTGCTCGAATGTCAACAAAAGTGCTCGAATTAGCAACGCACGTTAACAACTTGTCAACGAACGTTCTCAAAAAACACAATATTGTCAAACTCCACGAGTTCTATTAAATATTTTTCATTATAATAAATTCATTTATTTTATGCAAACGCAATTTTTCTTAATAACAAAATGGAGCGATCTACAAATTGGAGATTGGCTTCAAACGACTGGAGACGTTTTGATGGCAAGAGTTTTTACTTTATACCCAATGATGAAAGTGACGATGAAAAGTGAGAAAAAATTAGAAACCATTAACTTCGACCAGTTAGAATGTAAGTTAACCAGTTTTAAAGAACAAAGTGTAATATTTACTTTTGTTTTTTAAGCAGCACAAATAACCTTTAAGAGTTTGCGGTTTTTAAAGAGACAGTGGAGTTTAGACAGATCTTTTTCTGGAAAAATCAGAGGTAATATGGTGTTGTAATTGTAATGATCACTGTTAACTACTTTTTTATGTTTATACGTATAAATTCATGGTTTTGGAATTGATGGGGATACATTGTCTGTGCAATCCAAGGTGGAGCAATGTTGAAAACGTGAAGAAACTTTGGCAAATTATTCCAAAAACGAGGAAGTATTATCCAAGGTAAGAGAAATTCCAATATATTTTATACATCTTAAACAATTTTTTTATGATATAATTTAGGATTTGAAGAGGTTGCTAAACGAAAAATCAAAGGAAATACAGCGCTTAAAAATGATGATGAATAAACACATTTAAAATTTTTTATTTGTAATAAAAAACACGTTTTGTAAATAAAATAGTTTTTAATAATGTATAATCTATTACAATCTGTTTTATTATTATGGTTAATTTGGAAAAGAATAAGCATTTATAAATCGACAACGGTATGCTGTCAACTTGACAACGGTGTGGTGTCAATTCGACACCGGCATGGTGTCACTTCGGCAACAATACGGTGTCAAAGTGTACACATTCGTTGTCATTTCAACAACCCTTCGTTGTCACTATTTCGTTGTCGAATTGACAACGTTCGTTTACAGTTTGAGCACAAACGTGGTATATACACGGATGGTGTCAATTTTTCTCTGGGTTTAAGAACATTCAAGCAACTCGCATACAATTTCCAAAGTCATTTTCACACTATTATATACCACGTTTATACGTAGCCTATTCGCAAATAATTAATGCACTATTTATGCGGAAAATTGAACTTAATAATAGTTTTGTAGTTTTTTAATGTTTGTGTTTCTTAGTGCTTTTTCTTAAACGTTTAATGTTGTGATCGAACATAATAACTGTTTTTACAATTAAATTAATACAATTTGGGAGCATATTTTCCATTAATTCACACAATACATTTTATATTTAAGAGAAGTGGCAACGCCATACGGGTTATTGGCAAATAGTGTCGTTATTGAGGAATTGCTTTCGTGAGTTACTATTCGCAAATAAAAAATTACTTCACTGTTTATACAGCAAATTTTTCCATTTGTAATATTTTTATTTGTGAATAAGTGCTGCGTATAAATGTAGTAATACTGAGTATTAAGACTTGTCAAAAACTTAAATCTAATGAGAAAGTGTGATAGTGTGAAAGCAATATGTTATCAAAATCTTAAATAATACGGAAAGAAATTTGACATACTATATAATACCAAATCATTTTTAGAAAATTTTCTTCTACTTCTTCTGGATTGTTGCTTATACAGAGCAACAATGTTGGTGCCAAAGGGTAGAAGCTGCCGTAAACACTAGGTTCTTCGTTGCAACTTTTAGTCTTTTTTGTTTTTAGTTTAATTATATTTTATTGTTTTTCATTATTTTAATTTTATTTAGTTTGTTCACTTTTATTGTTAATTTATTATACTGTTGATATCTTTTTATTTGTTGTCTAATGTAAAATTTTCTTGTAGTTACGATATGTAAAATTAAGGTTATACATAATAACCAGAGCGATTACACATGGCTGATTAATGCAAACACCAATTAACTGTACCACGGTACAGCTAACCGTCAGCGTTGTCAACTTGGTGCGTTTCGCACCATTTTGGGTGCTTTTTCAATTTTTTTGTGCGAAAATTTCACGAGTTGGTGCGTGGTGCGCTTTTTTTTAAATTTTGGGGCTTTTTTTTAATTTTTGGTGGCACCAACAGTGAAAAATATTCATAGTAATTTTTACAGACCATAATAAGAACCACTAGTAATGATGGTTAAGACCTACCAAATCAAATGCACAAAGTAAAACGGTATTGTTGTTGTATTAATTTGTGTTATGCTAAAAAAAAGAAACATTTCACTGTAAGGAATTTGCTATCCCTACAAAACACATTGGTTTTCCCATTCAGCTGTTAGGCAAAAGACCTGCGAACAAATATATCAATTAATAAATACTGATAATGAGTATCCTGATAATACTGATAAAGAGTTCCATTGATTGCAGACACTCGTTGTCTTTTAATAGAAAAGTCAAAGCAATTTTAAAAATATGGCTTGAATTAAAAACGCTATTTAATACATATCCAACATCTCAACAATATTTTTTATCTAACCAACTAAAAAATATATACAATGATGATATTAATTATGTTTACTTAGTATATTTATCCGATATTTAAAAAGAGGTACAACGTGTTAATCTCGCATTTGAACAAAAAAATGCCGACCAGACTAAATTTTTTGATGATTTGCACAATGTCTTAAATTTTGATATCCAAACTCACTGAGCCTGACATTGAATTCGAATTTTTTAACAGGTGATATCAATACATCTCTTGATATTTGTTATTTGGGTTTTAAGTTTGAAGAAGCTTGCGCAGTAAAGAAAATAAGCAATGAAGCAAAGAAAGATATATCAAAAACTTATTGTAAATTCACCAAAAAATAAGTTGAAATGATTCGGACGAGACTGCCTTCTAATGTTTATATTTTACAGAAAATTAACGTTTTAAACGTAAAAAATGTTTTATCTCAAAGATGATATCATGCCATTAGCAGTACAATTTGCATCTGATATCGAAATATTGTCTAGTATTGAAAACGGATGGCGAATGGCTTACCTTATGCAATGGAAAAATATTGATTCAACATTCGAATTTTGGACTGAAGTTAAATGTTATTGTTAAGTTTTTTGTTAAACTATGTAAGTATATTGTAAATGATCGCTGATTTCTATTTAAAAAGTTGTGTATGCAATATATGAAATAAAAAAATGTATTATCTAGTACAACTGAATACAAATATGTTAAGTTTTATGTTTTAATTTTGTTTTTTTGTTTTAAACCTTTAACTTTAAGACTGTTTTATTGTTATAAGTTTAAAACAAAAATATTATACTTTTTTGGAAAATTAATTCATTCAAGATTTTAAATAAAAAAGAAACTTGGTGCGTTTTCTCTTAAATGGTGCGTTTTGAAATTTCAAAGTTGACAACGCTGCTAACCGTGGAAGCCAATCTGCCACTGCGAGAGGGAGACGCAAACCACTTGATACCGAGCAACAAGGACGGCCTGATTGATCTGAAACGATAATTATAATCAGTTGTTGTTTTGTTTTCACGTTGTAAAATTAATATGACTTGTGTGAAAATGTGATTTTTTTTAATTTTTGTTTGGTAATTTCCAAAAATATAAATTTTAAAGCTTTTATGTGGGAAAGAAGGTCCCTTCCCAATTTCTAATCAATCCTTACCACCCACGAATATTAATAAAAACACATTTTCGTAATTCATTTCTTTATAGTATTTAATTTAAATGAAAATAATTTATGCGTAACTAGCTGTATCCGCCACTTTGTCAGTGTCCTTACAATATTTTCTTCGATTTATAGCCCATTCAGGCTGCCACGAAATTAAGTAATTTCGAGCTAAAATTACGAATGAAATCTAAAGTGTTCATACTGGGCTTTTTGACATTTTAGTTAATTTCGCAAACAGCTGATCACGTTTAGTTACATTTATATAATTTAACTATTTTGCAAAAAGCTTTCGCACAACACTTTCGTATTGATTTAAAATATACATGAATATTAAAAACAACACTACAACAAAATTAATGTACAATTATGTATATATTTCCATTATTTCATTTGGCTTTTAAATTTTTTTTCAAACAAAACGGTCTTTCAGGGTTGTAAATCTGGTCATGGTTGCAAAAAAAGTAGCTTTTTCTACAAAACCAGCGTTGTCTATCATAATTTCAAGTTAATTTCGACGAAATTAAGTAGAATGAGTTAATTTGGGCAATGGTAAAATGTATGCGAAATTACGTAATTTCAAGTTGATTTCGGCCGAAATCACGAAATGACTTAATTTCGTGGCAGCCTGAACGGGCTATTAGCTTCGAAGGAGCCCAATTACATTATGCTTTTTAACTTATTTCGCTAAAATTTACCTTTTTTCTTCATTAAAATTTTATTTGTATTTATATCGTGCAATTTTTATTGCAGCAATTTGTGTGGATGGACGCATTTGTTTATTATAACTACGAATTAGGGAACAAAACGAATATGAATATGTGTGCCCCGTCCCTTTTAATTGTTCTCTACTCTCTCTCCATATATGTATGTAAGAATTGCAAAACATGCACATTGTAAAAAACGAGAAAGTAATACAACCTAAATCTTACTTTTATAGTGCTTCAGATATGGTTTACGTATTTACTTATATATAAAAGTACCCATCACTGGGTAATTATACAGAAAGATAAGCTTTATATAAAATTCTAAATTTATTTACGATTCTAAAATTATTGTAGAGTTCTGTAAATAGTGTTTAGAAAATCAAAGATGCTGCCAAGTCTGCAGTAACATTGAATCAGTACTTTCACTACTTTCACTAGATATTTTTTTTACGGAATAAAAGATACTGTATCTTAACCTAGATACTAAGGTACATCTCCATAAAGTTTTATTTAAATTTATCCAGTAGTTTTTACGTGATGCGAACACAGACATTATATATACAGACATTATTATCTATATGTATAGATAACACAGCACAACAAAATAAAAAAAATTTCATGTGCTCTTAAAACCACTATATAATTTTGATGTATCATGACTACCTTTGTACAAAAATGGCAAAATTTTTAAATTCTATGGATAGATTTTTTTTTAAAATTTTTTTTTTTAAAATTGCAATTTTTTTGAGACGTTTCTTCAAATAATTAATGATAACTCAAAAACTACTAGTCCGATATTAATAAAATAAATTCAGAAAAATTAAGATTTGCATAGCCTTTAATTCGTCTATATATCGCGTTTCAATCGGATCAATAGTATCGGAGTTATAATAAAAAACTTAAGAAAAAAATATATTTTTTACGTAAAAATGGCAAAAATTTTCGTTTTAAAAAAATCATAAAAAATCGAAAACGGCAAAAAACTTCCAGATTCATTTTTTTATCGCATAGCGACATATAGTAGCAACAAAATGAGATATCGACCATAAAAATCGATTGATTTTTTTCGAATTTATTCACGTTTTAGTGAATTCGCTCATTTTCACAAAATTTTAATTTTTTGCTTGATATACGCATTATAGCGGGTTTTCAAATGTGTGAAAAACATAAATTTTCCAATTTCAAGGGGTGCATGTCGGATTAATGTTAGATTTGATGAGAAACTTCCACCCACAAAATTTTAGTCGGATTCGACAACGTTAACACGTAGCGCATAGGCCCCAAATCTGAAAAAAAGCGTTTAAATCGAAAATAATTGACAAATTATCAGTTTTTGCAAAATTAACGCTATTTATTTCCCCTTTTGCAAAAAAGTGGATCCTGGTCCTTAGGGCAAACACAATGAGATTTACAATAAGCTACATGTCTTTAAGTTTTCGAGTTATTACAATTTTCACTGGCCATTATATGTCCTTGAGAACTTGCCGAAGACAATTTACAAAAACATTTTACTTTTAAAATTTTTTATTTTTTT
Source organism: Phasia obesa (assembly GCA_949628195.1). Taxonomy (NCBI): domain Eukaryota; kingdom Metazoa; phylum Arthropoda; class Insecta; order Diptera; family Tachinidae; genus Phasia; species Phasia obesa. The sequence continues at coordinate 57,031,860 of OX451218.1, read as the reverse complement.
CTTTTTTAACAATAAAATATAAAATTTCGCTAAAATTGACTGATATCTTCCTATTACACAACGCAACAAAATAAAAAAATTAGATGCTTTTGAAACCACTATACAATATCCAAAGTGTTTTGGATGAATGAGAAATGTATGGCAAAACAAGTACGCGAAATACTGTTTTGGGCAAAACACGTATTTCTGTGGGACACGTGTTACTGTGGAAATACAGTATTGAATGTAGAAAATTGTTTGGAACAGATCTTTATGGCATTTTTATGATTTTCAGAATTAAAAAAAGTAAGCAATAAAGGAAAAGTTTTTTAATTTTTACGATTTCAGTAGAAATCTGATAAACGATGAAATGCTCCTTTTCTGTTGGCACCTGTCGCAAAGTAATAAACGTTCATAAATTTGCGTGCACGCCGAATTGGGTTTTTCCGCTGGCTACCTGTAAAGATTGATTTTTTGCATAGCATTCCTTAATGTTTTTTACGATTCTTGGGAATAGGTAAAAAATAGGACCACATTAAGGGTTGTTCGAAATTTTAGTATCATTATTTATAAGAGCTCCTTGAGCCATTTCTATTCATTCAACAAGTGTTTGCGGTAACAGAAGCATAATTTTCAATCAGCCATGAGCAAGAAAACTAGAACATTTTTATGTAAAAACAATCCAGACTCATTTTGTTATGTGTGCGGCCAATATATTAACGAAAAAAACGGAAATGCTTCTCAGCTTCATTTCAAAAGTCATATGAAGATTGCTTTAATATAAATCCGAAGAATTTTAACGAACATTGGACGCCGAGTACTATATGTACTTCATGTCGATTCAATTTAACTCTAAGCTCATCTAACAAAAAGTAAGTATAGGTTAATACATTTGGAATATTTTATAAAATTTTTAATTTTCTGTTATAAAAATTTTTCAGACCACACTGGGGAATTTCGAAGCCTATGCTATGGAGAGAAACAACGAATCATGAATCTGATTGCTATTTTTGTTTAACTACAAAAACATTTGCGATGGTCTTACCCTACGAGGTCTGCTGATGGGTTTCAACTTGCAGTTCTACATTCACAGGAAATTATGGATGCACAAGATCAGGGACCAAGCTGTAGTCAAGTGCTTTCATCTTCACAAGGACACTCAACCTCAAGCATGTGTTCTCAATCAGGAAGTTCAGATCCAGAAGTACCTATATCTGAAAATGACGAGTTCATCCCACACAAAAATATCTCACCGAGACCATGGAATCAAGACCAGCTAAATGATGTAATAAGAGAACTTGGATTGTCAAAAGCATCTTCGGAATTACTTGCATCCCGGATGAAGGAATCAAATCTCATAACGGAGGAAACTAAAGTTTCGTATTACCGTACCCGAGAAAAAGGCTTACTTCACTATTTTGCAGAAGAGGACGATTTTGTCTGCTGCACGGATATTCCTGGTTTGATGACTGCCATGGGCTTACATAGATATGATTCAAGCGAATGGCGTTTATTTATTGACTCATCAAAACGCAGCTTGAAGTGTGTCCTTTTGCACAATGGAAATAAATTTCACTCCTTGCCAATCGCACATTCAACCAAGGTAAAATAAGAATACTCTGTAATTGCATTGGTCATGAAGAAGATAAAGTATAATGAACATAACTGGGTAATTTGTGTTGATATTAAGATGGTAAATTTCCTATTAGGTCAACAAAGTGGCTATACCAAATACCCTTGTTTTTTATGTTTATGGGACAGCAGAGCTAAGTCAGAACACTGGAAGAGAAAACAATGGCCTTATAGGGAAACACTGGACCCAGGTATGAGGAATGTTATAAATGTACCTCTGGTGCCCCGAGATCGCTTCATATTACCCCCTCTTCACATTAAACTTGGTCTGATGAAACAATTTGTTAAAGCACTTAACAAAGATGGTGAATGTTTCCAGTATATTTCAAGGAAGTTTAAAAGTTTGAGTATGGAAAAGCTGAGAGCAGGAATATTTGACGGCCCACAAATTCGCAAATTGGTCAAAGATACCGATTTTCTCAGTTCAATGTCAGAAATTGAGAAAAATGCATGGGATTCGTTTGTATGGGTTATTCAACATTTCTTAGGAAATAACAAGGATGATGATTATGTTGCGCACGTTGAAGAGATGTTAACTCACTTTCAGAATCTTGGATGCAACATGAGCATCAAGTTACATTACCTTCACAGTCACTTAGATCGTTTTCCTGAAAATCTAGGAGACTTAAGTGAGGAACAGGGCGAACGATTTCACCAAGATATTCGGACAATGGAGGAAAGATACCAGGGTCGCTGGGA
>OX451218.1:57009114-57029350 GCA_949628195.1 Phasia obesa | reverse complement strand
GGATATACTAAATACAATCATTACTAATATGTATATCTATTAAAATTGTTCTCTTCATTAATTTTTGCCGAATATTGGTCCATTCCCGCGTACTTTTTGTAAAATGGTATACTTTATTACATATTCATTCCATTACATCTTATTCCACTTTCCCCTCTAATTGCTGATCTGCATTTACTGCATTCAGCCATATTTTGTGTTTTTTAACCAATTAAATAATTTATTTTGTGCTTTCAGTCAAAGCATTAATATCGAAACATACAGTAACGAAAGTATCTAAAGAAGCTTGAATCTCATCCAAACTCTTTGGCGCGTAACATACCAAGTGAATCTGGTTACATTCGACTAAAAAGAAGAGATACCGCTTTTCTTGGCCGTACATCAAATGGATGACCCGCGAATGATTGCAAAAACCGAGAAACAAACATTATTTTTGTCTAGCACTCGCTGGACTCAAAAAAATATATTTTTTTACTTTAGATCGCCATCTTAATAAATAAATAAAATGTGAGTTGAAAAATATTGAAGATACAATAAAAAATAAATGAACTCAAAAAAATTGTATAGAACTTTAAGTTGCAATAAAACAACGATGGATTATTCGATTGACATAAATTTTATTTTACCGAAAGATAATCTTGTGGCATTACATTTTAAATATGATTTCTTGCATATGACCGCCACGGTTGGCGCGGATGTAGTCCAATCTGGAAGTCCAATTTTCGATGAATTTTTCCTACATTTGTGGCCGTATATCGGCAATAACACGGCGAATGTTGTCTTCCAAATGGTCAAGCGTTTGTGGCTTATCCGCATAGACCAATGACTTTACATAGCCCCACAGAAAGTAGCCTAGCGGTGTTAAATCACAAGATCTTGGAGACCAATTCACAGGTCCAAAACGTGAAATTAGGCGGTCACCAAACATATCCTTATATAAATCTATTGTGGCACCAGCTGTGTGACATGTTTCGCCGTCTTGTTGAAACCACATCTTCTGGACATCATGGTTATTCAATTCAGGAATGAAAAAGGTATTAATCATGGCTCTATACCGATCACCATTGACTGTAACGTTCTGGCCACCATCGTTTTTGAGAAAGTATGGACCAATAATTCCACCAGCCCATAAAGCGCACCAAACAGTCAGTTTTCTGGATGTAACGGTGTTTCGACATACACTTGAGGATTGCCTTCACTCCAAATGCGGCAGTTTTGTTTGTTGACGTAGCTATTCAACCAGAAGTTCGCTTCATTGCTAAACTAAATTCGCGTATAAAAATCGGGAACAACGGTAATCTCGTTTTGCGGACTATTTGCAAGCGTTGTTCAGACATGAGTCTGTTCATGTAAATTGTCAAACCAAACTGAGAATAAATCACTTGACAGCTGTTAAATCGGTCACCATCTTGAAAAGTAATGCCAACTTAAAATTATATACCTCTAAAAAAAAAACACCCTTTAGTTTCCGATTGAATAATTCAAATATTTATTTTTATATCTATTATTTATATAAATTTTTTAATTTGCATTTAGAGCTTAACTTTTTGATTTTTCTTACAATAATAAACATTTTTTTTTAATTTTCATAGTGCTCTTGATTTATGATCAGGATTTTTATTATTTACTTTGATAACTCTATTATATACAAGTAACAGGTTATTTAGTTACAAAGCCTGCTGAACTACAGCGTTTGAACGTTTTTGCATCTTTCTAAGAAGATATTGTAATCCTGGTAATTAGATGACTCTTTAATTGTTCTTCCAAATAACTTCACACATACTCTATCGGATTAAGATTCGTTGATTTTGGTTGGGTTGCAAGCTTCACTTGATGTAGTGTAACTAGATCCTACTTTTATACTGTAGAATAATTCTTGCAAAAAAAACCGACTTCAAAACAGACAAACTTAAAATCATGTTTCTTTAAGATGGTAATTATACAATGATTATATTATATTCGAGGAAGATTGTAGCGGGATTTTTTAAATGTCATTGCACAAACTGTCAATTCAGATAAAAAAACTAATTTTGGAATTAAATAATCTAAAACAAATATCAGTCGATTTTCTACCTGGGGAGCAGTACTTCCGGAGTATATAGGGGCACAAGACCCCAGGGTTCTGTGATTTTTCAGGTCAAACCTATGCCAAACGACTGTCTGTATACAGCGGATAAAAAGTTTGGCTATATACATAAAATTACACTAACTATTGCGACACCCTGTAATTTCCGAGTTCAAATTTTATACTTGTTATAGCGGTCGTAGCAATACAGGTTCATTGTAAATTTCAACCGTCTGTCTGTAACGGCTTAAAAGTTTGGTCATATACATCAAATTACATAAACTATTGCGATACCCTGTAATTTATAATTTTAAATATTTATACTTTTAACACACATAGTAATGGACATTCTGTCTAATTGTTAAGTGTTTGTCAATAACTATTTAAAAGATAGGGTCATATATATCAAATGACGTCACCTATTGGGACACCCTTTAAATTCAAATTTTAATATAAATACTTGTTAAAGAGAACTTTTACATGCAGATTCTTTGTAAAATTTAACTTTGTGTCCATATACATCAAATTACATCAACTATTGGGACACCCTTTAATTTCCAATTTTAAATATTTATACTTGTTGTTATACCAGACATAGTAGTGAACACTCTGTCTATTTTTCAAGTGTTTGTCTATAACGGTTCCAAAGATGAGGACATAATGGTCAAATTACATCAATAATTGGGACACCCTTTAATTTATCCAAATTTTATACTTGTTGTAATAGCCGACTAAGCAATATAGGTTCTTTGTACATTTCAACTGTCTATCTATAACAAAAGTTGAAAAGTTTGGCCATATATATCACTTTTACATTAACTATTGGGACACCCTTTAATTTCCAAATTCATATTTTACACTTGTTATTTTAGCGGACTTAGCAATACAAGTTCTTTTTAAATTTCAACTGTCTGTCTATAACGGTTCAAAAGTTTGGCCATATATATATCAAAATAAACCAACTAATGGGACACCCTTTAATTTTTAATTTTAAATATATATACTTATTATAACAGACATAGTAACGAACATTCTGTGCAACTTTCAAGTGTTTGTCTATAACGGTTCAAAAGATAGGACCATAAAGGTGAAATTACGTCACCTATGGGGTCACCCTTTAATTTTTAATTTTATTTTTTAATTACTTTTTGTTATTGGGAGCTATAGTGATACGCACTTTTTTCTAATTTTAAATGGGTGACCTACAAATTTCATAATACACGTAAAAAACATGTATGTTGTATGGGGACACCCTTTAATTTTTAAACTTTTAAACTGTTTTTAAAATGGGACCAATCTGTAGCCATAACCTTTCTAATGGCGCAAAAATTTTTAAAATCGGTTCAGAAATGACCGAGTTCTGAAGGCACAAACATAAAAAAAACAACATTCAGACGAATTGATAACCTCCTTCTTTTTTTGAAGTCGGTTAAAAATACGTTGCGCCACTTTTTACAATTTTTTGGAGAAACCTTTTTGCCGGTCATAAAATGTTTTTAATTTTTAAGTTGTTTTAAATAAATTAATTTTCAATATTTTAAATAGAATTTATTGTTACTATTATAAATAAACTATTATCTATACATATAGATAATAATGTCTGTATATATAATGTCTGTGTTCGCATCACGTAAAAACTACTGGATAAATTTAAATAAAACTTTATGGAGATGTACCTTAGTATCTAGGTTAAGATATAGGATCTTTTATTCCGTAAAAAAATATCTAATTTTCAAGATAAAAAGTAGTGAAAGTACTGATTCAATGTTACTGCAGACTTGGCAGCATCTTTGATTTTCTAAACACTATTTACAGAACTCTACAATAATTTTAGAATCTTAAATAAATTTAGAATTTTATATAAAGCTTATGTTTCTGTATAATTACCCAGTGATGGGTACTTTTATATATAAGTAAATACGTAAAACATATCTGAAGCACTATAAAAGTAAGATTTAGGTTGCATTACTTTCTCGTTTTTTACATTGTGCATGTTTTGCAATTCTTACATACATATATGCAGAGAGAGTAGAGACCAATTAAAAGGGACGGGGCACACATATTCATATTCGTTTTGTTCCCTAATTCGAAGTTATAATAAACAAATGCGTCCATCCACACAAATTGCTGCAATAAAAATTGCACGATATAAATACAAATAAAATTTTAATGAAGAAAAAAGGTAAATTTTAGCGAAATAAGTTAATAAGCATAATGTAATTGGGCTCTTTCGAAGCTAATAGCCCGTTCAGGCTGCCACGAAATTAAGTCATTTCGTGATTTCGGCCGAAATCAACTTGAAATTACGTAATTTCGCATACATTTTACCATTGCCCAAATTAACTCATTCTACTCAATTTCGTCGAAATTAACTTGAAATTATGATAGACAACGCTGGTTTTGTAGAAAAAGCTACTTTTTTTGCAACCATGACCAGATTTACAACCCTGAAAGACCGTTTTGTTTGAAAAAAATTTAAAATCCAAATGAAATAATGGAAATATATACATAATTGTACATTAATTTTGTTGTAGTGTTGTTTTTAATATTCATGTATATTTTAAATCAATACGAAAGTGTTGTGCGAAAGCTTTTTGCAAAATAGTTAAATTATATAAATGTAACTAAACGTGATCAGCTGTTTGCGAAATTAACTAAAATGTCAAAAAGCCCAGTATGAACACTTTAGATTTCATTCGTAATTTCAGCTCGAAATTACTTAATTTCGTGGCAGCCTGAATGGGCTATAAATCGAAGAAAATATTGTAAGGACACTGACAAAGTGGCGGATACAGCTAGTTACGCATAAATTATTTTCATTTAAATTAAATACTATAAAGAAATGAATTACGAAAATGTGTTTTTATTAATATTCGTGGGTGGTAAGGATTGGTTAGAAATTGGGAAGGGGCCTTCTTTCCCACATAAAAGCTTTAAAATTTATATTTTTGGAAATTACCAGACAAAAATTAAAAAAAAATCACATTTTCACACAAGTCATATTAATTTTACAACGTGAAAACAAAACAACAACTGATTATAATTATCGTTTCAGATCAATCAGGCCGTCCTTGTTGCTCGGTCTTCAAGTGGTTTGCGTCTCCCTCTCGCACTGGCTGATTGGCTTCCACGGTTAGCAGCGTTGTCGACTTTGAAATTTCAAAACGCACCAAAGTGGAGAAAAAAACGCACCATTTAAGAGAAAATGCACCAAGTTTCTTTTTTATTTAAAATTTTGAATGAATTAATTTTCCAAAAAAGTATAATATTTTTGTTTTAAACTTATAACAATAAAACAGTCTTAAAGTTAAAGGTTTAAAACAAAAAAACAAAATTAAAACATAAAACTTAACATATTTGTATTCAGTTGTACTAGATAATACATTTTTTTATTTCATATATTGCATACACAACTTTTTAAATAGAAATCAGCGATCATTTACAATATACTTACATAGTTTAACAAAAAACTTAACAATAACATTTAACTTCCATTGCATAAGGTAAGCCATTCGCCATCCGTTTTCAATACTAGACAATATTTCGATATCGGATGCAAATTGTACTGCTAATGGCATGATATCATTTTTGCAATGAGATAAAACTTTTTTTACGTTTAAAACGTTAATTTTTTGTAAAATTTCAACATTAGAAGGCAGTCTCGTCCGAATCATTTCAACTAATTTTTTGGTGAATTTACAACAAGTTTTTGATATATCTTTCTTTGCTTCATTGCTTATTTTCTTTACTGCGCAAGCTTCTTCAAACTTAAAACCCAAATAACAAATATCAAGAGATGTATTGATATCACCTGTTAAAAAATTCGAATTCAATGTCAGGCTCAGTGAGTTTGGATATCAAAATTTTTAAGACATTGTGCAAATCATCAAATAATTTAGTCTGGTCGGCATTTTTTTTTCAAATGCGAGATTAACACGTTGTACCTCTTTTAAAATATCGGATAAATATACTAAGTAAACATAATTAATATCATCATTGTATATATTTTTTAGTTGGTTAGATAAAAAATATTGTTGAGATGTTGGGTATGTATTAAATAGCGTTTTTAATTCAAGCCATATTTTTAAAATTGCTTTGACTTTTCTATTAAAAGACAACGAGTGTCTGCAATCAATGGAACTCTTTATCAGTATTATCAGGATACTCATTATCAGTATTTATTAATTGATATATTTGTTCGCAGGTCTTTTGCCTAACAGCTGAATGGGAAAACCAATGTGTTTTGTAGGGATAGCAAATTCCTTACAGTGAAATGTTTCTTTTTTTAACATAACACAAATTAATACAACAACAATACCGTTTTACTTTATGCATTTGATTTGGTAGGTCTTAACCATCATTACTAGTTGTTCTTATTATGGTCTGTAAAAATTACTATAAATATTTTGCACTGTTGGTGCCACCAAAAATTAAAAAAAAGCCCCAAAATTTTAAAAAAAGCGCACCACGCACCAACTCGTGAAATTTTCGCACAAAAAATTGAAAAAGCACCCAAAATGGTGCGAAACGCACCAAGTTGACAACGCTGACGGTTAGCTGTACCGTGGTACAGTTAATTGGTGTTTGCATTAATCAGCCATGTGTAATCGCTCTGGTTATTATGTATAACCTTAATTTTACATATCGTAACTACAAGAAAATTTTACATGAGACAAAAAATAAAAAGATATCAACAGAATAATAAATTAACAATAAAAATGAACAAACTAAATAAAATTAAAATAATGAAAAACAATAAAATATAATTAAACTAAAAACAAAAAAGAAAAACATTGTTTAAAATCCAACCGTCGTTTCTGGACATGCTGCAACGAAGAACCTAGTGTTTACGGCAGCTTCTACCCTTTGGCACCAACATTGTTGCTCTGTATAAGCAACAATCCAGAAGAAGAAGAAAATTTTCTAAAAATGGTTTAGTATTATATAGTATGTCAAATTTCTTTCCGTATTATTTAACATTTTGATAACATATTGCTTTCACACTATCACACTTTCTCATTAGATTTAAGTTTTTGACAAGTCTTAATACTCAGTATTACTACGTTTATGCGCAGCACTTATTCACAAATAAAAATATTGCAAATGGAAAAATTTGCTGTATAAACAGTGAAGTAATTTTTTATTTGCGAATATTAACTCACGAAAGCAATTCCTCAATAACGACACTATTTGTAAATAACCCGTATGGCGTTGCCACTTCTCTTAAATATAAAATGTATTGTGTGAATTAATGGAAAATATGCTCCCAAATTGTATTAATTTAATTGTAAAAACAGTTATTATGTTCGATCACAACATTAAACGTTTAAGAAAACAGCACTAAGAAACACAAACATTAAAAAACTACAAAACTATTATTAAGTTCAATTTTCCGCATAAACAATGCATTAATTATTTGCGAATAGGCTACGTATAAACGTGGTATATAATAGTGTGAAAATGACTTTGGAAATTGTATGCGAGTTGCTTGAATGTTCTTAAACCCAGAGAAAAATTGACACCATCCGTGTATATACCACGTTTGTGCTCAAACTGTAAACGAACGTTGTCAATTCGACAACGAAATAGTGACAACGAAGGGTTGTTGAAATGACAACGAATGTGTACACTTTGACACCGTATTGTTGCCGAAGTGACACCATGCCGGTGTCGAATTGACACCACACCGTTGTCAAGTTGACACCATACCGTTGTCGATTTATAAATGCTTATTCTTTTCCAAATTAACCATAATAATAAAACAGATTGTAATAGATTATACATTATTAAAAACTATTTTATTTACAAAACGTGTTTTTTATTACAAATAAAAAATTTTAAATGTGTTTATTCATCATCATTTTTAAGCGCTGTATTTCCTTTGATTTTTCGTTTAGCAACCTCTTCAAATCCTAAATTATATCATAAAAAAATTGTTTAAGATGTATAAAATATATTGGAATTTCTCTTACCTTGGATAATACTTCCTCGTTTTTGGAATAATTTGCCAAAGTTTCTTCACGTTTTCAACATTGCTCCACCTTGGATTGCACAGACAATGTATCCCCATCAATTCCAAAACCATGAATTTATACGTATAAACATAAAAAAGTAGTTAACAGTGATCATTACAATTACAACACCATATTACCTCTGATTTTTCCAGAAAAAGATCTGTCTAAACTCCACTGTCTCTTTAAAAACCGCAAACTCTTAAAGGTTATTTGTGCTGCTTAAAAAACAAAAGTAAATATTACACTTTGTTCTTTAAAACTGGTTAACTTACATTCTAACTGGTCGAAGTTAATGGTTTCTAATTTTTTCTCACTTTTCATCGTCACTTTCATCATTGGGTATAAAGTAAAATCTCTTGCCATCAAAACGTCTCCAGTCGTTTGAAGCCAATCTCCAATTTGTAGATCGCTCCATTTTGTTATTAAGAAAAATTGCGTTTGCATAAAATAAATGAATTTATTATAATGAAAAATATTTAATAGAACTCGTGGAGTTTGACAATATTGTGTTTTTTGAGCACGTTCTTTGACAAGTTGTTAACGTGCGTTGCTAATTCGAGCACTTTTGTTGACATTCGAGCACGTTGAAGACAAGTTAACAAGTTGACAACGGCCGTTGTCAAACAAAACAGACAACATAAAGGTGTCAAAGTGACCACAATCGTTGTCGATTTAGCAAAGTCGTTTTCCCTCAGTGTATTAATAAAGGTTTCTTTTTTTCATGCTAATATACTATTAAAATCATGGTTTCAAAGTACACAGTGGATATTTTCTGCACTAAATATGTTGTTAAGCTCATTTTTAACTTGCAGCCCGTTTAGGAGCTGATAGCCTTAAGTTTTCCCTTATTTGCCTGACAATGTAGCGCCTGTCAGTTTCATTAAAATTTCAATTGTAAGCTTTTCTGCCTTATCATGCATCCTATTCTAACGAACGAATCTTGATATTATGTTTTTTTCTATCGAATTACTACGGCAAATAATTTCAGTAATATTTCAATGCGAATGGCCGTTTTTAAAATAGGTAATAACCGATTCCAACTCATCTATGCTAGTTCGAAATTTTTCTAAAAGCTTATTTAAAAAATTGAAAACTTAACTCATTTTTACATAAAAAATGAGAACAAAAATCATAAAGAGGCGATGTTAAGGAAGATCCTATAGCTTAAATGAATGCTCGATATACATGTAAGTTATATCAGAGGAAAGCTCTTGATTGAAAGCTCTAGTTTAAAAATATTTTAATAATTTTTTGCGCTCCATTTTTTAAATAATATTTACCTCAAAAACTGAAAAAAACACGTTGTTGTTTTTTGAGAAATGAAATATAGTATTCGAATTGCCACAACACCTAAACGGATCGAGATATTCTTACAAAATTTTATAGATAAAAGAGTTTTTAACCAAATGGTGAAAGAAATTTTGAAATTTTTTTATTTTAACATATAAATTCCCGGGAAAATACGGGAAAAAAATGTCCCAAAAATTGTTTTTTTTACAAAAGTGGCTACCCAGCTCTCCTTTTGAGAGTACGTAGCCAAAAATTAAAGGCTTTAAAGATTCGTTTACGTTTTTTTAATCGCTACTTTGCACTCCGAGAATTTTAGTAATATTTTAAAAATTTCGTTTCAAAATTGGCTATGTTTGGATAGAGCTGGAGAGAGAACCGTTACGACTTTTAACCTAATTATTCTTTTATTCGCATTTGCTATAGGTTGTCTTTAAAATGGCTTAAAAAAATTTAATAGTACCGAAGTTAGTTTAAATTACATAAGCAAAAAAAATACCAACTTTTTGGAGAAAATCATGAAAAAACGGTATTTTTACATTTTCCTAATTCAGAGGCTTGTACTTTTTAATGTAAAGCGCTATCAGAACAAAACTTTAAACTAATTTATTCCAAATTTTATCCAGAATATAGCCAATGTCTTAAAATAATAATTCGATCATTAATAAGTACACCACCTCAAAAATGCTAAGTTAAGGTCGGCCAAAATTAAAAAAAATTGTAAGCCACCACAAACATGTAAGCACATGTAGCAATGAAAAGAAAACCATTGAGCTCATTGTTGCACTTAAAGGACCTGCAGCAGAAGTCCTCGAAAGCGTACCAACTAACTGCAGAAATAATTATGAGGACGTAATAGTGGCGTTACAGCGCAAATATGGCGGCATTCATAAAAAGGAGCTGTATAGAATTGAGCTAGTGGCAGGGTGCAGAGAGCAAATGAGACGCTTCAGGATTTTGCCATGGAGATAGAGCGCTTGGTGCAGCTAATATACCCTGGGAAAAACCATCCACTTCTAGAACAGTTCAAAGTGGAGGCATTTGTTAATGGTATTCGTGACCAGATATTTAGCACGCAGTTTGCGTTAAGCAAAACACATCCTTTGCTAAATCATTGCTTACGCTCTGGCTCAAGAAACAGCAAAAGTCATTTCGAGGCCGCAGTCATACAAAGTGCGAAAAGTTGAAGTGGCTGCTGAATGAGAAAACAACAATGGACGACATAAGGCAAGTACTTGAATCGGTAAAGAAAGTCTTAGATGAAAGACAAGGTAAGACAAACGCTTTAATTGCGGCAATGTCGGCCATTTTCAACGAAACTGTAAGGCAGCAAGAAAACGATTTAGATCTATTTCGCCGCTAAGAAACAATAAACGTGTTACTCACAAAACATCTCAAGACTCTAGCACTACGGGTCATGAGCTAGCTGCCACAACCGAGGGCCCCACAATCTCCATATCTCTGATACAGCAGCAAAACAGCAAGCTTACTGCAAGCAGGTATATCAACGGAGGAAAGCGTATTCTGACAATAGGCACAGGAGCATCGCAGTCTATAATAAGGCAGATTAACTATAGCCAACATGAGTGTGGACCATGTGTTTATTGTTGCCGATATCATGGATGAAGTAATCTTCGGAGTCGACTTTATGATTTATAATGGAATCGATTTGCGTATGAGTCAGCAAACAATGATTTGGAGAAAGGTGAAGATACCACTTAAAATCGTGTATGAGATAAAGGCTCCAGCAAAATGCTTCACTGCAGAGCGCCAAGGAAAATAAAAGAAATACGAAATCGGAAAAGTAGAAATGGTACGAAGGACGAGAAACGACACCACATCGTAAATGTGCGAAGTGTAAACATAGATACGAGGAAAGAATGTACGAAGGCGCAGAAGGGTGACCACAAGTTGTCAACAGGACAGAAAAATATCACTCCAGAGACGAAACCAAGTAAAAAATTAAAGCCAGGTTTGAACGTACTGCGAACTCCGAGGGATTTAAAGAGGGACCGATGATTAACCCACAACAGAAGAAAATTCATTGGGATGGAACTTGTGAAGTAATAAAGCGGCTAAACGACGTAATTTACAGAGCGTAAGAAGTTTCAGAGCCCAAAATCAAAAAATTAAAGTTGTGCACTTGAAGCGGCTAGCCAACTATGGAAAAGGTACATCTGTGCCTGTTCGGGGGTAGTGTTACAAAAAAGAAATTATTCATTATAGGCTCTGATCAACAATACTCTCAAACAACAACAACCACATTAATGGTTTGTTTTCTTGCAATGATGAAAGAAACAAAGAGCATCGCTAGTCATCTAGTTGTTTTTTTCGCAATTTTTATTTATTGTATCTTCAATATAATTGAACTATAAATAATTACGCATATCTTAAGTCTAAAAATATACATGTTAAGTCCAACCAGTGCTGGACGAAAAAAATGTATGTTTCACGGTTACTGTAATTTGCGGGTTATCCCTCTGATGTACGGTTGAGAGTAGCAGTGTCCCGCCTTCTTAATCGAATTTTACCATTCGACTTAGTATGTTAGGGGCCAGTGGATTCGGATGAGTTTCAAGCTTCTTTGAATACCTTATAGCATAGTTTCGCTATTTCTGCTTTAACTGATGGCGCGTTCTTTATGAATGTGCGCGTTTTTTATATACCAAGGAGCAGATGTAATTATACGAAGAATTATTTTGGCGCCTTTGAATTTTTTCTACGTTGCTAGCTGAGGCAGTCCCCCATAATTGAATGCTATAACACCATATTGATTTTAGATTTGACTTGTATAATAAAAGTTTGCAATCTAAAGCTAGAGTAGAATTTCTGCCAATAAGTCAGTTTAGTTGGACTGCTTTCAACTTCTTTTGGGTAACTTTGTCTTATGTGGCGTTTCCGTTATATTTTTATATTTTTTCATTTATTGTTCCCATAAAAATAAGTAGCGCACATTCAGCAAATTTTAACAAAGTTCCTGTTTCGTGAGAATTTTCACGATTAAAATAAACTGATATTTAAAAAAAATTATTAAAACTATCGCTAGCGAAAAAAAGTATAAAATTGGTAGTTGTTCTTTTCGGATTCAGAAAAACAGTGTTTTTTTGTTATTACAAAATGAAGATTATTCAAATGTACAGTATAACAGGTTTAATTAAATTTCCCAAGCCTAGATGAGATCAAGGGTGTTAAAAGTAATAAATTTAAGTACAAAAAAAAAGTTTCAATTGTACAATATTAGGGTAGTTCAAATTTATAAAAATTTAATTATTTTAATAGATTTGGCCAAACATGCCGGACCCATTGAAGGACCTTGGGTCTTCAATCAATAGGTAGAACAGCTAGCTTATGGATTGGACGCTTGAAGATTCCGCTATTCGTCTTCACTTCCGCTAAACGAATCTTGCCGTCTCGGCTTGGAAAAACGGCTACTACTCGGCCCGTCAGCCACTGCATTGGCGGAAGATTGTCGTCGTGTACGACGACGATTTTGCCTACGGCGACGTCGGGCATTACCTCGGACCACTTGGTTCGCACTTGCAGACTCAGGACGTAGTCTCTCACCCAAGACCGCCAGAACGTCCGCTTGAGTGCGGAAATACGCTGTCATCTCCTCAAGTACGGTAGCTTGGTCGATTCTTCTACCAGAAAATCGCTGGGCTGCGCTCGAAGGCTCTCTCCTACTAACATTCTGCCAGCAACGTTGCGAGTTCTTCCGCTGTCAAGAGCGCACTGCCAACGGTTTTCATCATCAGGCTCTTGGCCGACTTGACCGCTGCCTCCCACAGCCCTCCGAAGTGAGGTGCCCTGGGTGGTATAAATATGAATTCCATCCCTCTGTTGGCGGCGAACAATTCGGCCTGCTGCAACATTTCTTCTCTCGCATCTCCCGACTGGCCCCGACGAAATTGGTGGCGTTGTCGCAATAGATTTTGGTTGGCATCCCCCTCCTGGCGATGATCCTTTTGAGACATAAATGAAAGGAATCGGAAGATAAATCAGTAACCAGCTCTAAATGAACAGCCTTTGATGTGAAGCATATGAACACAGCTATATACATTTTGACGGGTAAACGGCCGCGAATTTTTAAAGTTACATTAACCGGACCGCAAAAATCTACGCCACTTATTTTGAATGGTCGCAGAGCTCTCACCCTGTCAGCAGGCAAGTTTCCCATTATTTGATTCATCAGTTTCGGTTTATACATGAAACAGTGAATACATTTGCGCACAACTCGACTGCATTCTTCCTTAGCATTTATAAGCCAAATTTTACCTCGAAGAAGAGCAACTAAAGCTTTTGCTCCTGCATGGCAGTTTTCAAAGTGTAAATAACGCAAGTAAATGGCCACAAAATTACATTTTTTAGGCATTAATAAGGGAAACTTCGGATCGTACGAGATTGCTGTATTTAGCAATCGCCCGCCTACTCTAATAAGTGAGCATTTTCTATTTTCTTCCTCAAATTCATGAATAAACGGATTTAATTTTGCAAGTTTGGCTGCAGGACCTGTGATTTTCGTAAATTTTTAATTTCACTGGAAAATCCTTGAGACTGAATAATTTCAACTAATTTTAGAAATGAAAAATTCATTTCCTTTGCTGTTGGCTTAACATTCGTAATTTTAAAATTTTTGTTTCTACATACATGAACAAATCTTAAAACATACGAAAACACTCTAATCAACTTTAAATAGGATGAATGCTTATTAACTAACTCTATAATAGAAATAGTTCTTCAACAGCAAGAAAAACGTTTACTTTTTTCTTCTCCAATGACAATTGTTCGTCATTCAACTTAAAATGTTGATTCACTGGCCAGTCATTACTCTAATTGAGCAAAAACGCCTTCTATGTCATGATAAAAACTGGGGGGTTACTGCGTATTTCGATAGCGCAGTTGATTGTTTTTTGCTCTCGTTTTTTTGATAATGTCTTGTCAAAAAATATATTGTTTCATATCTGCTAATCTAATGTCAAAGTTGTTGTTTTGTTGTAGTTGTTGTCCTACTGCTCACACCTGGTATGAATTCGCCTTGGTTGGACCGTTGCTGTATATAATTTTACCATGACCAATATAGTCGAGTGGACTTATATACAACGGCATTTAGACGGTCAATAGCGGCTTGTCAGCGCAGCGCGATGAGAGAGAGGGTTTAGCATTTACATGATCAAGCGAAGATTGTTAAACATCATTATACAACAGACACTGAGCAGTGAGGTTATTATTTAAGATGGCGCGTGATTTAGCTGCTGCTTTATTAATTGATGAATTATAGGAAGACGACAATAAGAAAAGAGTATGCATGGAATTTAGAATATGGAATTATTACAGAATGGAATTATAGAGATTTTTAAACAACGACATCATGACTATATTGTTTTATTTATTCTTCTATTTCTAATCAATTATTTATAAAAATTTATTGAAAAATACAAATATTCTTTTTGTAAAATAACACCTTTCGGCAATATTGAATTTCTTAGTATCTGGTCAGAGTTATGCCTCAATTAAATCTCTTTAAATTATGCTGTGTGAAGGAATAGGAAAATGTAATAATGTATGTAATATATTATTTATACAGAAACAAAATTCAAAGTTTCGAACAGTTCTGTGTAATACATTTACTCCACAGTTATAAGTATGTTCTCTATCATGAGTAGTTTTCAGTATTTTACTTTCAATGTACCGTAAATCCTTTCTTATTGTGATTGTTTAAAGTTTAATCAAATTTATCTTAATTTTTAGGACAAGTAATAATGTTAGAAGCAGTCCTAAATTGAATGAAAATATTTCCCGAACTTCGTTATGGGATTTTTCTTTATAACTTCAATTTTGGCAATCAATATTTCCATATAAACACATACACAATAATTACATAAATGAGATATTTTAATAATAAACTCTTATAAAAACGCTTTACATACAATACCATACATAAAAACTAACCCACATGCAAAAACAATAAACTCTCTTAAAAACAAGCGCTCTAGCCGAGACATTTTTACTGGTAACAAAAAAAATAAATTTACACTGTGGTTGACAAACATGCATTTAGACGAGCTTGATAGCATGACGGCAAGCACAAAATATCAAAAATTGTTGATTTCCATCCAGCGAAACTGTCAAACGCGAATTTTGGTCGTTTACATGAGCTTGTTGGCTTACCACCACGCCGCGATTGACCGTCTAAATGCCTCTTAACATGGCAATGACGCTTTTGTTTTATTTTAGTTTAACAGTATTATTTTTAAACAGCGTCATCTGTTTCTCAACCGTACTACTACCAGTGTTGTCAGATTAGGGGACTTATCGCCAAATGGGGGTTTTTATTTGCAAATGGGGCTTAAAAATTTGGTTTGGGGATTGGGGAATTCGTTGAGGATAATTTCAATATTTTGAGGATTTTTTGGGGATTCTTATTTTGATTTCATATACTTTTTGGACTAATGTACTTTATTATTATTTAATTGTTCGTTATTTAAAATTTGAAGTATGACTGATAAATGAAGATGAAAAATTCGTAAAGAAAGTTATTTAAGCAACAAAAGTGAATTCATTGAATTTACCCTGGATGAAAGAAATTTACTTACGATTTTAAGAAAGAACTGAAATCTGCAGATGCTCCACTGTCATTTATTCAAATACTTGTCTTGTTTTTATACCTCAATTTGCATACCAACTACAAAGCTTGTCTAATTTCGGGAAAGAAACTAATAAAATATTAAATAAATTGCAAAAACAGTTGCTCGAACCTTTGTTGAAAACATCTTTCTTTTTTTGTAAGACAACACTACTTGAGAAGCTTTTCGCTTGTCTGCAGGAAACACCTAAAGTCTTTGGTGAGAATCAAACCCGCAATTCCCAAGCAGATAGACAAGGCGCTCTACCAATCAGTCTATTGAAATGTGTTGTAAGCCTTTTAATCCATCCCCAGAAATTGTGAGGTAAAAACTCAATCAACTATATAATTTTATTACAGTAAAAATATACAGCTTAATGTATTTATGCGGTAATTTAAATTTGGGAAATTTAATTTAAAAATTAAAATTATTTTGGGGATGAAAATTTTAAAATTGGGGATTGGAACCCGAAAAATATCTGGGAACCGTGACTACTACTATATGCTGTGCAATAAGCTATATGCTGTGCAATAATCTTATAGTAAGATAAATATACCTTGAATAATCATTTAAAAAACATAGTTGAAAAACAGAAAATGACAAACAGGTATCGCCTCCTATAACAATGTGCACAAATTAATTCCGTTGCACCGCCAGTGTCATGTTTATGATTGGTTGAAATAGATGGATAGTGAAAACGACCTCTTATACGAGTTTATTTTCCATTTATCAAAGACTTGAACCAAAAATTCCAAAAATCTCATATCATCGTAAACTCGCCTTTTAGGCTTTTTACACTAACCAACATCTTAGTGAAAAGTCTGGAAGATGTTGAAAATTGAAACATCGATTTACATTTGCAACATCTTACATCTAACATCAACTCAACTGTCAAAAAATTGAAAGTAAGACGCATAATTTAGCTAATAAAAAAATAAAAATATTGGTTTACAGCAAATATGTATTTATAATTTGAATAATTGTTGCTTTGCTAAAACAAACCCAAGTGTTAATGTAGGGCATTAAAATTATAGAAAGCATTTTAGAGAATTTGTAAAAAAATTATACTACGCTTATTTTTAAACAAATATTTGTTTATATTTTTTCCACATAAATGACATTTTTTTCGGTGACGCCACTAAATTAATCTAGTTTACTGCCATTTTTCTTGTGATGACACTAAAATAATCGAAAGATATAAAATGGAACAAATTGAGTCAGGAACATCTTGTGAAGATGTTGAAAGATGTTCAATTTTAGCCCTGTGTAATTCTTATGGAGAGATGTCAACATCTTCGCAAATTGATGGTAGATGTTAGATGTTGATTAGCGTAAAAAGACTATTACAGTTTTAAACTTTTCTATTTTCACTGTTTGAGCACGTTCAGGCTGCCATAAAATTACGAACGAAATCTTGAGTGTTTATATTGGGTTAATTAACATTTGAGTTAATTTCGCAAACATCTTATCATGTTTAGTTACATATTAAAAACATTACAAAAAATCTGTGTAAATTATGTATGTATATATGTATCTCCATTATTTCATTTGGCTTAAAATTTTTTTTCAAACAAAACGGACTTTCAAGGTTGTTGCTGCCACGAAAATTAGTAATTTCAAGCTGAAATTACGAACGAAATTAAAAGTGTTCATACTGGGTTATTTGACATTTGAGTTAATTTCGCAAACAGCTGATCACGTAATTACATTTGTATAGTTTTATTCTTTTGCAAAAACTATTTGTCCAACACTCTCTCGTAGTAATTTAAAAGAAAAGCACGCGAATATCTAAAACAAAATTTGTTTATAATTATGTATATATTTCCATTATTTCATATGGCTTTTAAACTTTTATTCAGACTGCAACGAAATGAAGCCATTTACTGATTTCGGCCGAAATAAACTTGAAATTACGTAAATTTGCTATAGGTAAATTTGCACACCTATAACCCGTTCAGCATATCTCAAAATTAATAATTTCGTCAAAATTAACTTCAAATTACGATAAACAACGCTGTATTTGTACAACCTTGAAAGTAACCAATTACATTATGCAACTTTTGAAGCTGTAACCTTTCTCTTCTCTTCTTTCTCTTTTGATGTATCTCCACATTTTTAAACTTCATAATTAAAACTACGAATGAGAACGCAAACCAATTTTCAAGAGTACATGCATGTGTGTACCCGAGATTAATTTAGTGTACACATTATACACACAAAGCTACACAATGAACATCGAAAAAAAGTTCATTGAAAAATGTATGCATGACTTACTTTATACACGAATAACTCTTGAGTGTTTACTGCTGTGCATTATATCTAGATGTGTACATTGAAGACATTAAAAGCATCGAATTATCTTTATATACGTATGCACATTCGTGGTGAAGATGCCATTGAATTTGTTTTGTAACTTCATAAGATTAATGCGTGTGTGCGCAGTAAAAGCAAACAGCGTTGCCGTTTTTGGTTATTTCTAACCAAAATGGGTAATATTTTTTTCGAAGTCTAGATGTGTACTTTTATTTAAATTTGGTTAGTATTTTTTCTCAAAGTAGAAAAAACAATTAATGAAAATTTGATTTCTTTCTAAGGAATTGTATTAGAGATTTGATTTTTTCAAAAGTTTGTATGTGTTATTATTGATTTTTTCTTAAATTTCCTCCATTACTTAAAATTTTTGCTCTTCTTTTCGCGATAAATTGGTTTTAATTAAAACTTTTATCATGCACCAAAATGCAGTTTTGTTTTGTTTTCTTCTATTTTATAAACAAATGAAAACATGTGTAGCCATCGTTATTTTAAAATTTTGCAAGGTAATCGGGATTTGCTATGGTACTGCCATATTTTCAAAAATGTTAATGTCAATTTAAAAGGAAGTTGTAAATTACAAGAATTAACTTTATATACGTATGCACATGAAGATAACATTGAATTTGTTTTGTAACTTCATAAGATTAATGTGTGCGTGTGCTGTAAGAGCAAATACTGAAAATATTATAAATACCATATCACTTTTAGCAAATACTGAAAATATTATAAATACCCAATATCACTTTTATGTCTCTAGTTAAAAAGTTACAAAAAGTACTAATGTGGCAACTCCCACCCATGTGTTTGCTTGCTAAAGCATATACACAAAATGTACACAAGTACAGTCATAGCCACACATTAATATCAGAAATACATGCCGAAAGAAAGGCAATGTCTTCAATGTATAGAAGGTGTACAGTGTTTTCAAGGTGTCCATTAAAATTTCTTGTACATTTCTGGGATCTCTGGTGAGTACCCCTTTTAATTACTCTCTCCTTTCTCGCCTACTAAATACCTAAATACGAATTGCAGCGACAAAAGTTGCATAATGTAAAAGGAGACAAAGTCTGCTCTTGTTAAAAAAATTGTAGAGCCAAATGAAATAATGAAATATATAAATAATTGCTCACAAATTTTAGCGTAGTAGTAGTACTTACATATTTAACTAAATATGATCAGCTGTTTGTTTCGTTTCAAGGCGAATTCATACTAGGTGGCAGCGTTAGCCCAGCTAATTTTTTTATTTTTGCTCTCCTTAGGTATTGTCAAAAAATACATTGTTTTACAAATGCTAGTAGAATTTCGAAGTTGTTTTGTTGTAGTTGTTGCCGTAGTGCTGTCACCTGATATGATTCCGCCATGTTTTCGTTCGTAATTGTTGACATCACTTGATCTCGTGCCAACCAGAGACCTGCATGAGTTGATTCACTTTCGCTGTCCACTCATATTTAAATTGCTTTTGTTCTGTCTTTTAACATCAATAAGTACTACTGATATTGCTTGCAGTGTTAACTTTCTAAGAATTGACTGTTATTGACACACCCTTGTTTTATATGTGCTGTTAGCGAAAGTGTATAAAAATTTCTTGCTGTTGTTTGATTGTTTTGCAGAACACTCAAACCACTCACAAATGCACGTTGTTAAAGTATTGACTAGCGTTCGAAAAAGAATGTTATAATGTTTATGTAGGGCTGCAATTCTGTTAATAAAAATCTTGAAACATCGACATATGTATGAGATGAACATATTTAAAGAAAGCGGTAATTGGGTTCAATTTTTATGAAAAATAATTATTATTTTAAGATTATTATACCAAATACTTGACAAAATTAGTGGACAATATAATAAAATAACAATTTCAAATATTTTTTTAAAATACTGTCATATACAGAAGTACTTAACAAAAAATATACTTTTTATATTTTTTATGTGTC